>JAEIGH010000187.1:0-22500 GCA_018903575.1 Drosophila saltans | reverse complement strand
CCTAATAGCATAATTAACTTGACTAATAATGGGATTAGTTTTTTAACTATTTATAGTTAATTAACACAATCCCGGGGCGTTCTAAAAAGTTATGTGTAATAATATTTATATTATTTATACCTCTAACTAGAACGTACCTTGAGCATATATGCTGTGACCCGAAAGATGGTGAACTATACTTGATCAGGTTGAAGTCAGGGGAAACCCTGATGGAAGACCGAAACAGTTCTGACGTGCAAATCGATTGTCAGAATTGAGTATAGGGGCGAAAGACCAATCGAACCATCTAGTAGCTGGTTCCTTCCGAAGTTTCCCTCAGGATAGCTGGTGCATTTAAATGTTATATAAAATAATCTTATCTGGTAAAGCGAATGATTAGAGGCCTTAGGGTCGAAACGATCTTAACCTATTCTCAAACTTTAAATGGGTAAGAACCTTAACTTTCTTGATATGAAGTTTAAGGTTATGATATAATGTGCCCAGTGGGCCACTTTTGGTAAGCAGAACTGGCGCTGTGGGATGAACCAAACGTAATGTTACGGTGCCCAAATTAACAACTCATACAGAAACCATGAAAGGCGTTGGTTGCTTAAAACAGCAGGACGGTGATCATGGAAGTCGAAATCCGCTAAGGAGTGTGTAACAACTCACCTGCCGAAGCAACTAGCCCTTAAAATGGATGGCGCTTAAGTTGTATACCTATACATTACCGCTAAAGTAGATGATTTATATTATTTAATAATATAAATTTTGAAACTTTAGTGAGTAGGAAGGTACAATGGTGTGCATAGAAGTGTTTGGCGTAAGCCTGCATGGAGCCGCTATTGGTACAGATCTTGGTGGTAGTAGCAAATAATCGAATGAGACCTTGGAGGACTGAAGTGGAGAAGGGTTTCGTGTGAACAGTGGTTGATCACGAGTTAGTCGGTCCTAAGTTCAAGGCGAAAGCCGAAAATTTTCAAGTTAATAAAGTCATAATAATCTATATATTGCAAATATAAAACACTTGAATAATTTTGAACGAAAGGGAATACGGTTCCAATTCCGTAACCTGTTGAGTATCCGTTTGTTATTAAATATGGGCCTCGTGCTCATCCTGGCAACAGGAACGACCATAAAGAAGCCGTCGAGAGGTATCGGAAGAGTTTTCTTTTCTGTTTTATAGCCGTACTACCATGGAAGTCTTTCGCAGAGAGATATGGTAGATGGGCTAGAAGAGCATGACATATACTGTTGTGTCGATATTTTCTCCTCGGACCTTGAAAATTTATGGTGGGGATACGCAAACTTCTCAACAGGCCGTACCAATATCCGCAGCTGGTCTCCAAGGTGAAGAGTCTCTAGTCGATAGAATAATGTAGGTAAGGGAAGTCGGCAAATTAGATCCGTAACTTCGGGATAAGGATTGGCTCTGAAGATTGAGATAGTCGGGCTTGATTGGGAAACAATAACATGGTTTATGTGCTCGTTCTGGGTAAATAGAGTTTCTATCATTTATGATAGTTATTTGTTCCCCGGATAGTTTAGTTACGTAGCCAATTGTGGAACTTTCTTGCTAAAATTTTTAAGAATTTAAGAATACTAATTAATTTTAATTAGTTCTTTTAAATTAGAACGATTATCAATTAACAATCAATTCAGAACTGGCACGGACTTGGGGAATCCGACTGTCTAATTAAAACAAAGCATTGTGATGGCCCTAGCGGGTGTTGACACAATGTGATTTCTGCCCAGTGCTCTGAATGTCAAAGTGAAGAAATTCAAGTAAGCGCGGGTCAACGGCGGGAGAACAGGATTCTGACAACGCAGAAGGGGCTCACTACCGTAATTCGTTAGTCGTTGTCAGTTTCAAGTCGACTCGAAACCTCCTCGTGGTGTTCTCTGGGTGCTTTCTATATACTAGGTTCTAGAATATAGAAGTAGCTGATTCGAGCGGCGAATGGTCCTTGGGGTTGCCATCCCCTTGGATGTCTCATGTTGGCGAAAGTATGAATAGTGCGCCTCGGATAACGGCTTTAACGGCCACAAATTCTACCCCTACGGCGAATAGCCTAGGGGCCCAACATGAACCAGGCACTGCGGTCAATCCTGCTAGTCAGGTTCCGTGTATGGTGTGTGGACGCCTGTTTAAGACTAGTAGGGGTCTTGGTGTTCACATGTCACATCGGCACAAAGACGAACTTGATACAGCTCGTCGGAGAGTCGATGTAAACCTCAGGTGGAGTGAGGAAGAAGCGTATTTGTTGGCGAGAAAGGAATTGGAGCTCGAAGCAAGTGGTAATTTGAGGTATCCAAATAAGAAGCTAGCGGAATTTTTTAATCACCGTAGCTCCGAAGCAATCAAATGCTATCGGAAGAGGGGCGAATATAAGGCAAAACTAGAACAGCTCAGAGGGCAAGTTGCTCACGCCCCAGAAGCATTGGAACCAAATACCACACAGCGTCGCCCTAGTTCAATCGAGCGAAGAGACCGAGTATCAACAACAGATGCGCCTCCAATCATGATACCACAACAGTCGAACTGCGAAATCCTGCGGATACTTCAGGGCTACCGCCCTGTTGTGTGCAATCCCCGATGGAGAGCCGAGGTCTTGCAATCTATCATAGATAGTGCGCCTGACTTAGGAAGGGAAACCACTCTCCAACGTTTGTCCATTTATCTCCTGGAAATTTTTCCGAAACCCAAGCAAGTTGAACTGTCGAGACCTCCTAGGAGACCTCGCAATAGAAGGCAATTAAGGAGACAACAGTACGCAGCAGTGCAACGTAACTGGGACAAGCATAACGGGAGATGCATAAAATCCTTGCTAGATGGAGCTGATGAGTCGGTATTGCCAAACCGAGAAATTATGGAGCCATATTGGAGGGAAGTAATGTCACAACCCAGCACTTGCTCTTGCGATAACGCCATGTTCCACTTGGAACATTCGCTTGAAAAAAGTATGGTCCGCTATTACAGCACATGACCTAAGGGTTAATAAAGTGAAATTATCTTCCTCTCCAGGGCCTGATGGGATATCTCCTAAGACTGCTAGGAGTATTCCAACAGGTATTATGCTACGCATAATGAACCTAATTCTATGGTGCGGCAACATACCCCAACCTATCCGACTGGCCAGAACCGTTTTCATTCCGAAGACGGTGACGGCAAATCGTCCGCAAGACTTTCGTCCAATAACAGTTTCCTCGGTTTTGGTCAGGCAACTAAATGCCATTTTGGCTTCCCGATTGACCTCGTCAGTCAACTGGGATCCGCGTCAGCGAGGGTTCCTACCTACCGATGGATGTGCTGATAATGCGACGATGGTTGATTTAATTTTGCGGGAACATCATAAACGGTGGAAGTCGTGCTATATTGCAACACTTGATGTTAGCAAAGCATTTGACTCGGTGTCTCACCAAGCAGTATACAACACCCTAACTGCATATGGTGCCCCAAAAGATTTTATCGACTACTTACGGAAGTTGTACGAGGGCGGCGGTACCACTCTTAATGGGGAAGGATGGAGATCAGAGGAATTCGTCCCTGCTTGAGGCGTCAAGCAGGGTATATTATTCAACTTGATCATTCATCGGTTGCTTAGGTCTTTTCCTGATAGGGTTGGTGCCAAAGTCGGAAATGCCATTACAAACGCGGCAGCGTTCGCAGATGATTTGGTGCTTTTTGCGGAAACTCCAATGGGCCTTCAGAAACTGTTGGACATCACCGTCGATTTCTTATCGTCGGTGGGACTCACCCTTAACGCTGATAAGTGTTTCACTGTCAGTATTAAGGGGCAGGCCAAGCAGAAATGTACTGTCGTTGAACGGCGGTCTTTTTGTGTAGGCTCGCGCGAGTGTCCTTCACTGAAGCGCACAGAAGAGTGGAAGTATCTAGGCATCAGGTTTAATGCGGATGGGCGGGCTCGTTTCGATCCAGCCGACGACTTCGGTCCGAAGCTATTACGATTGTCTCGGGCCCCTCTGAAACCACAACAGAAGTTGTTTGCCCTCAGGACGGTCCTTATCCCACAACTCTATCACAAGCTAACCCTTGGGAGTGTGACGATAGGCGTTCTGAGAAAACTAGACAGGTTGGTACGATCTACCGTTAGGAGATGGCTAGATCTCCCACTGGACGTGTCAGTAGCTTTCTTCCACGCCCCCACACTTGTGGGGGTCTCGGGATTCCATCATTACGATGGACAGCGCCGATGCTACGTCTGAAACGATTGAGCAATATCAAATGGCCTCACCTCGAGCAATCCGAGGTAGCCAGCTCCTTCATTGACGACGAGATGCAAAGGGCCCGGGATAGATTACTAGCGGGAATTGGTAGGCTGCTCACTCGTGCAGAGATAGATTCGTACTGGGCAAACAGGTTGCACATGTCTGTTGATGGTAGCGGTCTCCGTGAAGCTGGACATTTTCGCCAGCAACATGGATGGGTTTGTCAGCCCACGCGTTTGGTAACAGGAAAGGAATATTTAAACGGAATTAAGCTGAGGATAAATGCCCTACCCTCGAAGTCTCGTACTACGAGGGGAAGGCACGAATTGGGGAGACGGTGTCGTGCAGGATGTGATGCTCCCGAGACAACAAACCACATCTTGCAGCAATGCTATCGTACGCACGGGAGGCGGATAGTTAGACACAACGGCGTAGTAAATGCCCTCAAGCGGGGACTTGAGCGGAAAGGCTACGTCGTCCATGTTGAACCAAGTCTTCAGTGCGAGACCGAATTAAATAAACCTGACCTGGTGGCTATCCGACAGAATCACGCTTATGTGATTGACGCACAGGTTGTGACAGACGGACTTTCCTTAGATGATGCGCATCAGCGTAAAGTCGAAAGGTATGACAGACAGGACGTACGTACGGAATTGCGGCGAATTTTTGGAGTGACTGGTAACATCGAGTTCCACTCCGCAACACTCAACTGGAGAGGAATTTGGAGCGGTCAGTCGGTTAAACGATTGATTGCGAAGGATCTCCTCATCACCGGTGATAGCAATATCATCAGTGTCAGAGTAGTGAAAGGAGGATTACTGTGCTTTAAACAGTTCATGCATTATTGCGGATACTCTCGAGCTTGGACTTGACCAAATACCTGGTTCATTATTTGCTTGCTACCTTGGCATAACATCAAAGGTACAAACATCGCGCAAGTGGAAAACACGAGGAGGGTTTTAGTACGTAGGCGCTGTAGAATTTCCACCGTGAGGATTTTCTGAAGAAGCAGTGAATCGTGCATGCTAGGAGAACCTAGTATCTTTCGAAGATTTCCCTACCTTGGCGATCAAAAAAAAAAAAAAAAAAAAAAGCCAAATGCCTCGTCATCTAATTAGTGACGCGCATGAATGGATTAACGAGATTCCTACTGTCCCTATCTACTATCTAGCGAAACCACAGCCAAGGGAACGGGCTTGGAATAATTAGCGGGGAAAGAAGACCCTTTTGAGCTTGACTCTAATCTGGCAGTGTAAGGAGACATAAGAGGTGTAGAATAAGTGGGAGATATTTTTCCTTGTGTTTAATATCGTCAATGAAATACCACTACTCTTATTGTTTCCTTACTTACTTGATTAAATGGAACGTGTATCATTTCCTAGCCATTATACGGATATATTTATTATATCTTATGGTATTGGGTTTTGATGCAAGCTTCTTGATCAAAGTATCACGAGTTTGTTATATAATCGCAAACAAATTCTTTAATGAGAGAATGCATTTATGTATTTTCAATTTGAAATTTTTGGTATAACTCCAATTACTCAGGTATGATCCAATTCAAGGACATTGCCAGGTAGGGAGTTTGACTGGGGCGGTACATCTCTCAAATAATAACGGAGGTGTCCCAAGGCCAGCTCAGTGCGGACAGAAACCACACATAGAGCAAAAGGGCAAATGCTGACTTGATCTCGGTGTTCAGTACACACAGGGACAGCAAAAGCTCGGCCTATCGATCCTTTTGGTTTAAAGAGTTTTTAACAAGAGGTGTCAGAAAAGTTACCATAGGGATAACTGGCTTGTGGCGGCCAAGCGTTCATAGCGACGTCGCTTTTTGATCCTTCGATGTCGGCTCTTCCTATCATTGTGAAGCAAAATTCACCAAGCGTTGGATTGTTCACCCATGCAAGGGAACGTGAGCTGGGTTTAGACCGTCGTGAGACAGGTTAGTTTTACCCTACTAATGACAAAACGTTGTTGCGACAGCATTCCTGCGTAGTACGAGAGGAACCGCAGGTACGGACCAATGGCACAATACTTGTTCGAGCGAACAGTGGTATGACGCTACGTCCGTTGGATTATGCCTGAACGCCTCTAAGGTCGTATCCGTGCTGGACTGCAATGATAAATAAGGGGCAATTTGCATTGTATGGCTTCTAAACCATTAAAAGTTTATTTTATAAACGACAATGGATGTGATGCCAATGTTATTTGTGACATAGTAAATTGGGAGGATCTTCGATCACCTGATGCCGCGCTAGTTACTTATTAAAACATTATTTAATACAATGACAAAGCCTAGAATCAATTGTAAACGACTTTTGTAACAGGCAAGGTGTTGTAAGTGGTTGAGCAGCTGCCATACTGCGATCCACTGAAGCTTATCCTTTGCTTGATGATTCGAATATAATTATAATAATGGTTTTCCCATTATTATATTATATTAAAATGGTATGCAGAAAAGAATTTTGCAACCAAAATGTGCCGCCGCCCAGGCACGGGTATCCAATTGACATGTCATATTTTTAGTGACGAATATAAAATGGACTTCTTGAAAATCCTAATATTGACCAAAATAATGATATGATATGAGATAAATTATTTATTTATAATCATATTAATGAAAATTATATATTGATTTAAAGTATATTAAAAATTATAAATATTTAACATGTTGTTAATATATCAGTCAGATAACACCGCCGCCCTAGTTCTAACCATATACAAATTATCGGCCAACAATCGAGTGTACATACATAACAACCACCTGTATAGCTTTCCCAGTTGCTTCATAGGGAAGTATACATATATGAGATTGCAAAAGCTGAAATTAAAAGGAATTGACGGAAAGGCACCACCCAAGTAGTGAAGCCTGCAGATAATATTATATATTTAAAAAAATATAAGAAAACAAAGTATAAACACTTTTTTATCAAATACATCTAAATCCCATAATCCATATGGATTTTTAAAGGCAATTTTGGATACCGCTTTAGTCCTCTAACCAATATTCAATTGTCGGCAAGCAATTGAGTGTACATGAGTGTAAGTAGCTCTCTCATATCATGCTTCAGTGGGAATTATATTATATGATTGCAAAAACTGAAATTAAAAGGAATTGACGGAAAAAGGCACACCATTTTTGGGGATTTCAACAACACGGCGAAAATTTACTAAGTCCGAACATAAGTGTTTATGAAGTGATGTGATTGGTTAATTTACTAATAATGGACAAAACATAACTATATATTAAACAAATTTCTTCGAGCATATAAAATAATATAAAAATAAATATTTATATATATAAATTATATGAAATAAATTAAAATATCTCAATATTAAATAATTTAATATATTTATTAAATATTACACTAAAATAATACATATGAAAATTGAATATTAAATGAAAATTTCATATATTATTGAATTAAATATTAAATGAAATTTTCATATATTATTGAATTGAAAATTAAATGGAAATTTCATATATTATTGAATTGAATATTAAATGAAAATTTCATATATTATTAAATTGAATATTAAATGAAAATTTCATATATTATTAAATTGAATATTAAATGAAAATTTCATATATTATTGAATTGAACATTAAATGAAAATTTCATATATTATTGAATATTAAATGAAAATTTCATATATTATTGAATTGAATATTAAATGAAAATTTCGTATATTATTGAATTGAATATTAAATGAAAATTTCATATACTATTGAATTGAATATTAAATGAAAATTTCATATATTATTGAATTGAATATTAAATGAAAATTTCATATATTATTTAATTGAATATTAAATGAAAATTTCATATACTATTGAATTGAATATTAAATGATAATTTCATATATTACTGAATTGAATATTGAATGAAAATTTCATATATTATTGTTTTGAATATTAAATGAAAATTTCATATATTATTGAACATTAAATGGAAATTTCAGATATTATTGAATTGAATACTAAATGAAAATTTCATATACTATTGGATATTAAATGGAAATTTCATATACTATTGAATTGAATATTAAATGGAAATTTCATATATTATTGAATTGAATATTAAATGAAAATTTCATATACTATTGAATATTAAATGAAAATTTCATATATTATTGAATTGAATATTAAATGAAAATATCATATATTATTGAATTGAATATTAAATGAAAATTTCTTATATTATTGATTTCAATATTAAATGAAAATTTCTTATATTAAATTGTTAGTTAAATGGTATTTTCCTTCACAACTGCGCGACTTATAGAAAACGTGGCACAAAACCTTTATATGTGGTGTGATATCGAGCGTTGGTATATTAAATGAATTAAAAGTAAATATCTCATATTCATATGATTTAATACATTTAATATCGGCAATGTCTATTTATTTATATAAAAGTATGAAGTCTTAAGGTATTTTTAAAAATACATATGAAAATTGTTACGTGAGTGGTACCTTCCTTCATAACTGCGCGACTTACAGAAAACGTGGCAAAAAACCTCTATATGTGGTGTGATGTCGAGCGTTGGTATATTAAATGAATTAAAAGTAAATATCTCATATTTATATGATTTAATACATTTAATATCGGCAATGTCTATTTAGTCACGCATCAATTTTCCTGTATTGCTCTGTTTAGAAACACTACAGACGCTGTTATTATCATCGGTGGCGATTTTCAGCGGAAGCTTGAATGTAGAGTGTGCGGTTCGACCTCCTTCCAAAAGCGTAGCCGCTATGCCAGACGACGCGACAGCTAATGCAATTTTTCCTTTAGGTCTCACTTTTGTTAAAAGCAGATTGATTAAAAATGTTTTTCCTGTACCTCCTGGGGTATCAAGGAAAAACATTCTCCCTTCATTGTTATCAATTGAGGATAGTAATGTAGTGAATACATTTTTCTGATCGTTGTTTAATCGTGGCTCATCTTGAGCTATATTTTGTAAAAGTATCGTTTGATCGTATGATGTTTCTCTTGTGTATTCGGCACTTTTCGTTGAATCTGAGTTAGTATTATTAGCAGGCATCGGTAACCCAAAATCCTTGATTGATTTACCCGAAAGTAATTGCACTACTTTGTTCAATTCATATAATCCTTCGTCAAATATGCTTTGATCATATGGTACGTCATCCGAGCTTAACACTCGCCGTCGACGTATCAAAATATCACTGGTCATACTTTCTTGAAATTTATTCCACAGATTAACAGAATCAGTTACCTGTCAAAACGCTACTATGATGGCAAATAAATATCTTAGTGATGTAGCTGAACTGCAAGTAGCTGCTTCCGATAATGTGTTTTCCCAGTGAGAATCGTCTTCCAAAAACCCCAGAGCTTTGCATGCTGCTTGATAAGTATTGTAGACAACACCTTGTACAGTTCTTAGGTATGCAAAGGATGTCGGGCCTTTTACAATATGCAGTAACATACTCAGATAAAAGCGGGTTATTAACAACTTCTTGTATATTGTTCTCAGTAAAATATACTCTTTGTCCGTTTTCTAAATGAGCAGTTCATTCATCAGGTGGACAATTGTGGGAGTCCGGTCGTGTACTTCGAATGATAAAATCCTCCATACAGCTTCGGAGCTGCAGATGTAACGTTCAGACTGATATTTTTCCACTGCATTTGATGATTGTATGCTGAAAGTGGCTTGGTCCGTACCTTTATTAATGTATTTAGTAACGTATTGGATTGACTTTATTGAACTGCACAACTCGACGTTGATGTGCGCATCAAAAATTTTCAAAAGAAGCGGATTATATGGAACGATCCATCGGTTATCAATATCGTGGTTTCGAAAGATGGCACTTTGCCCACCCTGTTCTGGCGATCGTCGACGATACTTGGGATATCCATCATCGCTGGTAGACTTTTGAGTTTGGAACGACTTCGGAAATTTTTTGCTGAATTTGGAATCTCGCATGCATGGAGAGTTTGGGTTTAAAGTCCCGCACGGGCCGTGTACCATGTGTTTCTTTACGTTTTCGAACAGTTCAGGATCTTCTTTTTTGTCCGGTAATTCAGCTGAAATGACGTCGTCAATTTGATTTGGTTAAATTTTGTTTACTAACCACACCAGCAGATGTAGATGTGGCAGACCACGTTTCTGCCATTCTATTGTGTACATGTGACAGCGTGGCGAACCGAAAATATGAGACTTGTTAATGAGGTGCAAGAGTTTGTATACTTTTAAATGGAAGACTCTGTTAACTATATCGTATCTGTCTTGTGGAGTTAAGTTGGGGTTAATGTTTTCTTTGATTTCTGGCCAATTTGGGTTACATGTTGCTGTTATAAATAAATCAGGTTTACCGTAATGTCTGACGTAAGTCATTGCGTCCTGCGATTTTTCATGTAAATATCGAGGTCCACCTGTGAATGATGAAGGTAGTATAACCAACTGTCCAATACCGTTGCTGTGTTCATTCGCCTGTAAAGCATCCTGAAGATGAACATAATTTTCAGCTCTCAATTTAGTTTGATTGTTACGGATGTAGGCCAATCTCTCGGATTCAATTTTCGCATATTGATCGACTAAATATTGATTTGTTAACATTCCATATCTAAGCAAGGAATTGAAATTGTTTCGTCTTGTCATTATCCGGTAGCAATAATAGTTCACACATGACACTGTTTTACGCAGAGTTACTCCACTGATTGGGTCAACTTGAGAAACATTAATGGCATAACCATCTTCTCCACGGCATAACATCAAAGGATATTGCAAGCTGTCATAAGATCTGTGTAACTCTGAATTTTTTTTGCAAATTATCATCACGACTATGCAACACAATATCTCTTTTGTCAAATTGCTGTCCGGCTAGAAGGCGCATTATATCGTCCTCTGTGTTCTCCGACAGGAACTTTATTTGCATGGATTACGTCATTAAAGTCGGGAGTATTTGCTGGAACACTCTCTATTGCAGTTTTAAAAGACTGTATGTAGCGATTATGCGAATGTAGCATATCTTGGAGAGATCTAATCAAATCTCTATCAGTTGGCTGTGCGACACTTGAATACCGCGTTGATGCTTGTGTATCTGGATATGCAATAAAATAAATTTGCAGAAATTTGGGATCATCGGGTCGAAGTGGTAGCAAGCTCCCTGCTAAGTGATACACTTGCCCTTGAATTTTAAATGTAGGCATGAAACCACGCTCAACGACTTGATTACTCTTGAAAGAGGTCATTTGAAATGCGTTATTATAACGACGTATATTGCGCATGAATTGCTTGGATTTCGGATCGTCACCCGTAAGTAGAGAGTGAAGTGGTTCAGGTGGAGGTAGAATTTCTTCTAATTTTACTTTTCCTTGCAAGCAACACATGCCTTTCGATTCGTCCTTGAATTTTAATGCCGAGCAATGTTCACACACTAATGGCATGGTACCAATTGATACTATACGATCGTCTTTGTAAGGAATCGAAGGATCGTAATTCATGGCAGAATTTTCTTTGTTTACCCATGAATTAGTTACTCTGGCTCTCTGTATTCGATGTCTATCCCTATCCTGGATGAGGCGAGCCTCACGTTCTAGAGACAATTCTCTGGCTCTCTGAAATATATGTCTATCTCGATCCTGGTTACGGCGAGCCTCACGCTCTATGGAGGATTCTCTATTTCTAGCCCGAAGCTGGCTGAGTCGGGCCTCACGCTCTACTGTAGATTCTCTATCTCTCTCTCAGCTCTATTTCTATCCCGAAGCTGGCTGTTGCGAGCATCACGTTCCGCTGACGTTTCTTCATCTCTTGCTGAACGTGTTCTTCTGGCATTCACTGTACTAGGACCTATGTTCGAACGACGACGTCTTCCAGACATGATTTTACAAAACCAAAATAATAAACTCAACAACCAAAAATACTTATTCTATTCGGCTCTTTTTTGAACTTAAATACCTTAAATACTACGATTTACAAAAAAAATGTGTTTATTTACGACTTCGCATTAGAAATCTTGAAATTATCAATGGTTCCCCAATTTATTAAGCATGTTATTGCACACAAAAACCTTCCTCTTGAATCACTCTATCTATTAAAGAAAAAACGCATCCAAATCCGTTGTGTAGTTTTAAAGATCTAAGCATACATACATACAGACAGACGCCGGAAGCGACTTTGCTTTATAGGGGAAGGCGGGGTATTGTGAGCCACTTTTTTTTATTGCCAGAAATTTTCTATTTAAACAAGTTTTACTTCAAATTTGAGTGTTGGATGTTATAGTATGAAGATCTAGCTTTCATTTGGTCACAACAGTTTAATGGAATATTTGAAAATTAGGTGATTCTAAGGCAATTTCCAAAAATACCTTTTTTTCGTGATTTTCAAAATTCTCGGGGTATTGTGAACCACTTTTAAAATTGAATAAAAACAATGATTTATGTTAGGAAAATTTTATTTATTTCACTAAAATACAAATAATAATTGAAAAATTAGTTGTTGTAGTGAACAAAATTACACACGTCAGCCTGAAATGCAATTTATGCAAGTCCAATAACTTTCAGTTATTCTGGCACTTTTCAAGTGCACTGCACGATCGCAGACGTTGCAATGTATGGTATTTCGCCGATTCATTTTTTTTCGGCATGTTTTCCATATACAAGCATTCAACACATTAAAAATGTCGTTAAATGTTACGAAACAAGTGGCTCTTAATTCCCCAAGAAAAAAGGTTCACAATTCCCCGAACCCTCATTTTTAGAAAATGGCTGCGAAAAACAACAACAATAACAAATACATGGAAAATACCGTTATAATTTTGAAAGCTAATATACACACGAATATTAAAAACATAGTTACCTCCGTCGATTCACAGGAATAAAAAAAATATAAGGATATTCACTGAGTGTAAATTATACACCGAGAGCATCCAATTTCTATTTGTTAATAAAACAAAGTACCAATGCCGGTGCCCACACTTGTTCATTATGGAAATTATAGGGTATCATAAGACGAGTCGATAACAGTCATTCGCACCTGTCATAATTCATTGGGAAAAAAAAAAATGGCGCTGGTTCACGATTCCCCTTGGCCCAAAATACCCCACCTTCCCCTACTATGTATAGATATATAATTATAATTATTTATTGCTTGCAACAGAATGTTACAAGCTGTGCAGAATGGTTTCAATTATAACATGTGAATACACTACAAAACGCCAGTAAGCACAAGGCCTTTCTGGATCTCTGTGACTCAGCAGACAACGATATTTGGGGATTGGCCTACAAGGTGGCACTCAAAAAACTTAGAGTAGCGAAGCCAGCTGTTCCAGATGAAGGCCGTTTGCAACACATTGTGGAAACATTATTTCCTTGCACTTCAGCTATGGAACCAAGAGTAGAACATAGGCTGGTCATAGTTGAGCGCCCTGTTAGTACCGAAGAGGTCGTTAATGCAGCCTCTCGTATACAGGTGAATAAGTCCCCTGACCCAGATGCTATACCAAATATTGCTTTGAAACAAGCGATGCTACTTCAACCAGAGAAATTTGCGGAAGTTTTCAAAAAATGTTTGGAGGAATGCTTCTTCCCGGACCAATGGAAAGTTCAAAACCTTGTTCTGATTCTTGGGCCCGCTACTCTGGAATGTCATGTATGACGGCATACTTCGACTGCAGCTACCTGTAGACTTCTCTATTATAGGCTTTGCAGATGACATGGCTTTGGTGGTTGTGGCAAAGCATCTCATTGAAGCGGAACAGAAAACGGCCACTGCTGTTGGCATGGTGAAACGTTGGCTGGCCACTGCAGGTCTACAGTTGGCCGATGAAAAAACTGAGACTGTTCTAATAAGCAGTAGAAAAATGGTTGAAACGGCAAAAATTCATCTTGATTTTTATGTAATTGAATCTGCGAGGTCAATAAAGTACCTGGGTGTCTTGATAGACAAGCGGCTCTGCTTTATGAAGCATTTATACTTCGTGAGCCAGAGGGCAGCCGAGTTAACGCGATCATTGAGCAGAATTTTGCTCAATACCAGAGGGCCAAAACAGAGCCGCCGTTTTTTGCTTATGAACGTCATAAACTCTACTATCTTGTGTGCTGCTCCTGTTTGGGCGGAGGCAATGCAAATCCTACAGGATCCGACTGGAATCGGTATACCTCTTCAGAGCTCTTCGGGTCTGCAGCGGCTTCCGCACCATTTCAGCAGAGGCAGCGCTAGTGATTTCGGGCATGATTCCTATCGACTTGCTTGCTCGGGAGGCATAGTGCAGATACAGATTAAGGCATACTGCTGATTTAAGCCCACGGGACATTAAACGTCTCACAGCCCGGGCCAGAAATACTAGCTTGGTGGAATGGCACAGACGTTGGTGTTCAGCAAGCAAGGGAAGATGGACCTAGCAACTCATACCCAATATAGAGTTGTGGATAAACCGAAAATTTGGCGAGGTCACATTCTAACTTACGCAACTTCTAAGTGGTCATGGCTGTTTTCACAGCTATCTGTTTAAACTTGGGCATGACGTCAGCCCAAATTGCCCAATCTGCCAGTATGGCACAATTGAAACCCCGGCACACATCCTATTTGTTTGTCCAAGATTCAGGATTGAACGGCGGGCGATGGAGGAGGCATGTGGCAAATCCCTGGAGCCGAGTAATTTGGTGTTCAGTATGTTGGAGAGGCGCGAAAGCTGGTCAGCAGGCAACAGCTGTTGGAAAGAAAACGTAACACAAGTGGGCATAGAAGGCCTTTTTTTTTTTAAAAAATTTGAATCGTCCGTTAAACGGAAAAGTTGGTAACCACAATGTACCATATATCCCGTTTTGAGGGAGCTTTTCCGGACCAATTCAGCGAGGAAGCTATTTTTGGCAAGCGCTCCAAACTCATGGAGTCATCTCAACCAAACGCGGCAATCGCAAATCCAGCGCCAGTAATTGCTGCTGCAAGAGCGCTACGCAGCAGTCCAGTTGCGACTGCTTCAACATCGAAGGTTGACTCAGGTAGTTCAGAGTTGGACGAGTTGGGCTGTCTGATCAACGAGCTTGCCAATACCTACTCCAAGAAGGAGGATGAGAAACTTGTGAGGCATATAAATCAAAGTGCGTTGCAGTCAATGGCACGCATGAAAAAGCTGAACGAGCTGCTCTGCTCTAAAGTGGGCAAACTAAAGCTGCGGAAACCAACATGCGACCAAACCACGCAAACCGTCCAGGAGGCATGCGCGCAACGTAGGCTCAGAGCAAACTCTGGCCTCAGCAATTCGCCCAAACGTCAACGGGACGATACCTTGCCCCAGCGGAACACGCCACCAAAAAAACATCGTGGAGGCCCATACTATGTGTCATTGACAGCACGCATACCAAGCGAGGCTCCTAACGGCAAGATATACAAAGTTCATACACTTAACCCAGCCGTTTATGCATCCACCCTGGATATTCCAACACCCTCCGGTAGCGCAACAGAATGCTCGAAGCAAGTCATGGAAGCTATTAAATCAGCCTGCGATGCCAGCATGGAACTTCGCAAGACACATAGCAAACATCGTTCAGCGGTGTACTGGTGGAACGAATCAATCGCAGAGGCCAGAAGAAAATGCCTGAAGGCCAGACGGTGTCACCAGCGGGCAAGAGGCCGGTCACTTTTCCTGGAGCTGCAAAAAGAATATGCAGACAGGCGCAGAGAGCTCAAAAAGGCCATAAATCTGAGCAAAAGAAAATGCTTCTTGGATCTAAGCGATGAGGCGGACAACGACATTTGGGGCATGGTCTATAAAATTGCGCTAAAAAAGTTAAAAGCGGTCAAGCCAGCTGCACCGGACGAGACAAAAATGAAATGCATCGTGGAAACGCTGTTCCCCAACACATCGACGATAGCGCCAAAAGCCACTCACTTGGCAAACATAGCCCCTGTCGAGAATCCACTTGATGTAGAAGAAGTAACTAAAGCGGCACTTACTCTCAGGGACAACAAGGGTGTTGGTCCAGACGCCATCCCTACCAAGGCTTTAAAGCTAGCAACCTGGCTGCAGCCCGACAAATTTACGCAACTATTCAACATTTGCTAGCAAGAAAGTACATTTCCGGACCAATGGAAAATACAAGACTTGGTACTTGGTATCTCACTCATATCGAAGGTCAAAGGTGGAAAGGTGGCCAAAAGCAGTACTGCGTAGTGATCACACTCGACGTAAAAAACGCATTCAACATTGCTTACTGGGGGCGCATTTTACAAGCTCTGTCTTCCTTCAATGTTCCAGAGTCCCTGATTGGTATTACCGAAGACTATTTTCGGAACCGAATCCTACGCTACACAGTAAGTAATGGCACACATACCCACTTGGTGCGTGGCGGCGTGCCACAAGGGTCAGTCCTGGGGCCTTTACTATGGAATGTAATGTACGATGGTATCTTACGCATGCAACTACTAAGTGGCGCACGCATGGTAGGACTTGCAGATAATTTTGCGATCTTGGTAGTAGCACAACACCTGTATTATCGAAGAATTATTTTGGAGTTTGTGGTTTTGCAGTTAAATCGGAGCGACAGTTATCATTGCTCCGAACACTTTTATTGTTTCTTTCATAATGATATTAATTATTCTTTAAGTCTAATGCGGCGCGGACCGCAGTGGCAGCGCTGCCTAATGTATATTAGTTCTTTAATATATAATATATAAAATGAACATATATGTATATCTTATACATATGAAAGCAGCGGATATGCCGCTTTGGGAATTGAGCGTGGTTTGCACATTTATATCTCACGCAAGCGGTCACTGCATGGGACATATGCTGACGCGGCTTGTCTGTAAGTCAGCGTACTCGAGGCCGATCATATTTCGGCGCAACCAAAAACAAATTGGCGTTGCATTGTAGCATTTATGTTTATTGGTACATATATAAGAAGTATATATTGGACATAATGCTGAGTACAGTAAGCTCTCGATATGTGCATATCACATCTCCCTCCTTCTAAAAAATAACGTAATTATTATTATTATTATTTTTAAATTAAGTATTCATTTGTGTTTTCTTATTAAAAAGTACACACATTTCAACAAAGGAGGAAGAAAATTAAAAAAAATTTTATATATAAATATATATATTTTTTTTTTTCCTTTGAAATAACTTTAGCCTATTCTTATTAACTGTTTGTGGTTTCTTCTTCCTTATGTCTATTATGATATTGTTTCTATCTTCTATTTATATTACTTTGTAGGGTCCTAAATATTGTTTATCTAATTTATGACCTGAATCATTTTTAAGTAGTACTAAGTTTCTATTTCTAACTTTATGTCATTAATCTTTTTATCATATTCAATTTTACGTTTTTGTTTTTCTTTCTCTATCATTGACATTGCTCTTTTATACGCTAATTGTAATTTAAATTTAAACTCTTTTGCGTAGTCATCTAAATTGTATAAAGGATCTATTTTCTTTAAAGAATTAAATTCTATGAGTTTTCTTGGCAATCTACCGTAAACAAATTCATACGGACAGTAGTTATGTACCGTTGATGGGGTAGTGTTGAAACAATATGTAAAGAATTTCAACCATTCATCCCAATCATCTTTTCCAATAGAGATGTATGAACGAATTCGTTTGAATTTCGTTGAATGTTCGGTGACTTCTCTCTACTGGTTATAAAGTCTGGTGGTGGTGGCTGTTGATAATATATTATTGATTTTCATATATTTGCACAAGTCACTAACAAGTGAATTTTTGTACTCAGTACCCATGTCCGTTATGAACGTCTTCATAGGACCGTACTTTAGTATAAACGATTCAAATATTGCTTTGGCTACTGTTTTTGCGCTTTTTTCTTTTACTGGTATTGCACCTGGATATTTTGTAAGGTCGCATATTATAGTTATCGCATACTCATTGGCATTCTCTGTTCGAGGTAATGGGCCGATGGTATCAATTAAAACAGTATCAAAAGCTGTGTCTGGGGTGTTGGTTATAATCATTGGTGCTTTTGTATGTGTTGTAGTTTTAGCTCTTTGGCAGTTTAAACACGTTTTTACATAATTTTTGATCATTTGTGTCATTTTGGGACAATAATACAGTTTTATAATAGCGCTATTTTTATATTTTTTAAATTTTCATTTCCTTTATTTTTAAATTCATTTAAAGTGACAAATTCGAAAATTTGTTCACTTGGTGACATCTGTAAGTTAATGATTTTGTAAATCCCGGCTTCTGAAATAAGCCTTGAAAAAATTGACCTAAATCGAATTTTTCATTAGAACATAAACCTTTAAATAAAATTTGTGAAATAATCTGTTTTCCTCTTTTGAGCAAGCACTTGAAATTATTCATTTTTATTTTTCAAATTTCTTTACGTCGCTATTGCTAACGACTTCGTAGACATTGGGCTTATATATTTTTTCATGCATTTTGGTATTTTCATCTGCGCAGATGTTTTCCTGCCTTTTTGATGATCTTGTTTGTACCATTAATATATAAGTTATTTAAATTGTTTTATTTTATAATTCTTTATTAGCGGCTAACTTGCCGACTCAAAATATATCTTGAAACTAAACTTATAATAACTTATAAAAGACCCAAGAACCCCACAGCTAACGAAGAATAGCTGAATCAGCGCCTCGTGCCATCCAGACGGCAGCCGCGGTCAATGCGCCTCAGCTGGAGGATCATATTTCGGTGGACCGTGAGACCGACTTATAGCTGACATAGCAACTGCAACTTTCCCTTGAGGTATTCAACTGTAAATTGATACTCTTCTAAGTCTAATCTCATTCTAGTCAGCTTTGAAGTAGGATTCTTCATTGAAAATAAATATACTAGTGGTCTATGATCTGTTTTTACTAAGAAATGCCTTCCATAGATATAAGGTCTGAATTGTTTTATTGCCCAGTGTATTGCTGCTAATTCCTGTTCGGTAGTCGATTTATTACTTTCTCCCCGTGTGAAGGATCTCGATGCATAAGCAATTGGTAGTTGCGCTCCGTTGCAGTCTTGTTATAATACTGCACCACATCCATGTTTACTTGCATCTGTAGTTATGCAAAATTCTTTGCTGAAATCAGGGTATAGCAATAATGTTGGCTTCATTAATGCCGTTTTTAGACATTTAAATGATTCTTCACATTCTTTAGTCCATTGGAATTGGACATTCTTCTTGCTTAATCTTGTCAAATTATGTGTGTATTGTGCGATAATCTTCTATAGTAGTTACAAAAAGCGACAAAACGTCGTGTACTGTCTGCATCTGTTGGGGTTGGATAGTTTTTAATTACATCATACTTTTCATCATCCGGAAGGATGCCATGGTCTGCACATTGATGGCCAAGGAATGTTACCTCGTGCATAAATAATGAACATTTCTCTGGGTTTAGTTTAAGATTGTGCTTTCTACAAAGTGCAAAAATACTTGTAAGATTTTTGAACATGTGCTGTTCGGAACAGCCGATAACAACTAAATCATCCATGTAGAGAAATGCTTGCGATGGTTCAAGACCAGAGAAAGCAAGTTGCATCATTCTCATAAATGAGTTTGGAGCTACTTTTAGACCATAGAGAAATGGCGTGAAGAGATATGAGCCAGTGCTCGTAGATGATGTTATATTTCAAGATTTGTTTTCGAGTTCTATTTGGTGAAATCCAGAAAATTTTTTGCTCTTCCTAGCTTATCTAGTATTTCTCCTATTCTAGGTAATGGATATTTATCTGCTAGAAGTTTTTTATTTATTTGCCGATAATCCACTACTGTTTTTTTTTTCTTTCGAATTTGGTAGTGACTTTTTAGGAACTAACAGAATTGGGCTATTATATTCAGATATAGATGGTTCGACTATACCATCTTTTATCAACTTTTCTACCTGTCTATTTATTTCTGGCTTTTCTGTTTCTGGGGTTTTGTCTGCTAACCGTAGTTTTTGCTTGTAGAAGTTATTCATTGAGATTGGTTCTGATTAGAGACCAAATATGTCACTGTATTCGGTGTACAACTCAGTAAGTTCTGGTTTTACATGATCTGGGAACTTTAATTTACTTAAGACCTCATTTGTTCTATTGATTTTGTTATTACTAAATGATTTAATTTCATGATTTTCTATTGATTCAAATGTAATGTTTGGATTTTTAATATTTATATTTTCACTTGTTGTATTCAAGATACGAACTATTGCATTATTACCTGTTACGATGCTATTAGCTATTAATACCCCAGGATGAATTTCCTGATTTGGTATTAATACAGTATCTTCATTTATTTGAAGTGTGATTTTTCTCAAAATTTTTGACTTTGCTGGTAACAATATTGAATTGTCGATATCATTGTGTAGTAGTGGTACATGTATTTGGTATGTAAGTGATTGCGGTTTAAGTATTAATTCATCATTGTGTTAATCAATGATGCAATTGAATTTTCGAATGAAGTCAAGTCCCAGAATTCCGTCACATGGTGCTGGAAATTCATTATGGACTACTTGGAAATTGGACTGATTATGAAATAATCGAAAAGTAAATCAATTGTACCTAGTCCAATTGATTTTATTGTTCCCTGACCAATTCCTGTTTTTTGTTTTAAAATTTTGATTTATTTCAAATATAAGCTATTATCTTTAAGAATTGAAATGTTAGCTGCAGTATCTTTCACATTCGTTTCTTTCTTCATCGTGGATAGACGTGTTTTTCTGTGCTCCTGCATAATTTCTTTTATTTCGGTTTTAAACTCACCGCGCCTGCCTAAAAATTCAGCTAATTATTTAGCAATAACTATTGACATTATTCTGTCATTTAAATTTTTGTCATTGCGCTTTTTGTTTAATTAACTTTACAAAAGCAAAATCAAAGCATTGAACTTAATATTTGAAAAAAACAACAAAACTTTTTACAGCAGTGTTGTTGTTTTTGTTATTCTTTGCTCTTGCGTTTGTACTTTTTACCGCTTTAAAACCGCTCTCGCGCTCTCGCCAACGCATTGTTGTTGCATGTGCAGTGCTGTTGGTTCTCCCGCTCTCTTTTTTTCTAATTTCTTTTATTTGCGCTCGCATCTATCTCTGTCTCGCGTACAAGTGATACGTGTATTTGTGTAGTGCTTAGTTCTCTTAGTTCTTGCACTAATTTTCTCTGTGAGTTTGACCCCAGTGTCGAATTTGCTTAACAAATCTGAGTGAGTTTTTTCTTTGGCCTTTTTGATATTTAATTTTTTTAATCAAATCTCTATCAATTGGCTGTGCGACACTTGAATACCGCGTTGATGCTTGTGCGTCTGGATCTGCAATAAAATAAATTTGCAGAAATTTGTGATCATCGGGTCGAAGTGGTAGCAAGCTCCCTGCTAAGTGATACACTTGCCCTTGAATTTTAAATGTAGGCATGAAACCCCGCTCAACGACTTGATTACTCTTGAAAGAGGTCATTTGAAATGCGTTATTATAACGGCGTATATTGCACATGAATTGTTTGGATTTCGGATCGTCACCCGTAAGTAGAGAGTGAAGTGGTTCAGGTGGAGGTAGAATTTCTTCTAATTTTATTTTTCCTTGCAAGCAACACATGCCCCTTTCGATTCGTCCTTGAATTTCAATGCCGAGCAATGTTCACACACTAATGACATGGTACCAATTGATACTATACGATCGTCTTTGTAAGGAATGGAAGGATCGTAATTCATGGCAGAATTTTCTTTGTTTACCCATGAATTAGTTACTCTGGCTCTCTGTATTCGATGTCTGCCTCGATCCTGGATACGGCGAGCCTCACGCTCTAGAGACAATTCTCTGGCTCTCTGAACTATATGTCTATCTCGATCCTGGTTACGGCGAGCCTCACGCTCTACGGAGGATTCTCTTTCTCTCTCAGCTCTATTTCTAGCCCGAAGCTGGCTGAGTCGGGCCTCACGCTCTACTGAAGATTCGCTCTCTCTCTCAGCTCTGTTTCTATCCCGAAGCTGGCTGATGCGAGCATCACGTTCCGCTGACGTTTCTTCATCTCTTGCTGAACGTGTTCTTCTGGCATTCAATGTACTACGACCTATGTTCGAACGACGACGTCTTCCTGACATGATTTTATTATTTCTGTACAAAACCAAAATAATAAACTCAACAACCAAAAATACTTATTCTATTCGGTTCTTTTTTGAACTTTAATACCTTAACTACTACGGTTCTCAAAATATTTAAAAAATGTGTTTATTTACGACTTCTTGAAATTATCAATGGTTCTCTAATTTATTAAGCATGTTATTGTACACAAAAACCTTCCTCTTGAATCACTCTATCTATTAAAAAAAACCACATCCAAATCCGTTATGTAGTTTTAAAGATCTAAGCATACATACATACAGACAGACC
>JAEIGH010000774.1:0-11787 GCA_018903575.1 Drosophila saltans | reverse complement strand
GGATATCGAAATGGGATTTCGATATCGAACATGGGATTTCGAAATCGATTTCTCGAATATCGAAATGGATTTCGATATCGATAGGATTTCGATATCGAAATCGACTAATTCGATATGGGATTTCGAATGAAATGGATTTCGAATTGATATCGGGATTTCTGAAATGGGATTTTGGATATCGAAATCGATTTCGATTCGAAATCGATTTCGATATCGAAATGGATATCGATATCGATCGAAATGGATTTCGAATAATCGAAATGATTTCGAAATCGAAATTGATTTCGAAATGGATTTCGATATCGAAATGGATTTCGAATATCGATATGGATTTCGAAATCCATAAATGGAATTCGATATCGAAATGGATATGGATTTCGATATCGAAATGGATTTCGAAATCGAAATGGATTTCGAAATTCGAAATGGATTTCGAAATCTATATCGAAATGGATTTCGAATTCGAAATGGATTTCGATATCGAAATCGATTTAAATCGATATGGATTTCGATATCGAAATGGATTTCGAATTCGAAATGGATTTCGAAATCGATATGGATTTCGATATCGAATTATATGGATTTCGAAATGGATTTCGAAATCGAAATGCATTTCGATATCGAAATGGATTTCGATATCGAAATGGATTTCGATATCGAAATGGATTTCGAATATCGAAATGGATTTCGAAATCGATATGGATTTCGAAATCGATATGGAATTGAATCGATATCGAAATGCATTTCGATATCGAAATGGATTTCGATATCGAAATGGATTTCGATATCGAAATCGATTTCGAAATTCGATATGGAATTCGATATCGAAATGGATTTCGATATGGATTTCGAAATCGAAATGGATTTCGAAATCGAAATCGATTTCGATATCGATATGGATTTCGAAATCGAAATGGATTTCGAATTGATATCGATTTCGAAATGGATTTCGAAATCGATATTCGGATTTCGAAATCCATTTCGAAATCGATTTCGAAATCGATTTCGATATCGAAATGGATTTCGAAATCGAAATGGATTTCGATATCGAAATCGATTTCGATATCGAAATCGATTTCGATATCGAAATCCATTTCGAATTCGAAATGGATTTCGAAATCGAAATGGATTTCGATATCGAAATGGATTTCGAAATCGAAATGCATTTCGATATCGAAATGGATTTCGATATCGAAATGGATTTCGATATCGAAATCCATTTCGAATTCGATATCGAATTCGATTTCGATATCGATTTCGAAATCCATTTCGATATCGAAATCCATTTCGATATCGAAATCCATTTCGATTTCGAAATCCATTTCGATTTCGAAATCCATATCGAAATCCATTTCGATATCGAAATCCATTTCGATTTCGAAATCCATTTCGATATCGAAATCCATTTCGATTTCGAAATCCATATCGAAATCTATCGAAATCGAAATCCATATCGATTTCGAAATCCATTTCGATTTCGAAATCCATTTCGATATCGAAATCCATTTCGATATTCGAAATCCATTTCGAAATCCATTTCGATATCGAATTCCATATCAATTTCGAAATCCATATCGAATTCGAAATCCATTTCGAAATTCGAAATCCATTTCGATATCGAAATAGATTTTCGAAATCCATTTCGAATTCGAAATCCATTTCGATTTCGAAATCCATTTCGGTATCGAAATCCATACCGAAATCCATTTCGATATCGAATTCCATATCAATTTCGAAAATCCATTTCGAATTCGAAATCCATATCGAATTCGAAATCCATATCGATATTCGAAATCCATTTCGATATCGAAATCCATTTCGATTTCGAAATCCATTTCGAAATCGAAATCCATTTCGATATCGAAATCCATTTCGATTTCGAAATCCATTTCGGTATCGAAATCCATATCGAAATACATTTCGATATCGAATTCCATATCAATTTCGAAATCCATTTCGAATTCGAAATCCATTTCGATATCGAAATCCATTTCGATATCGAAATCCATATCGATTTCGAAATCCATTTCGATATCGAAATCCATTTCGATTTCGAAATCCATTTCGATATCGAAATCCATTTCGATATCGAAATCCATTTCGAAATCGAAATCATATCGAAATCCATTTCGATATCGAAATCCATATCGATATTCGAAATCCATTTCGATATTCGAAATCCATTTCGATATCGAAATCCATTTCGATATCGAAATCCATTTCGATTTCGAAATTATATCGAAATCCATTTCGATATCGAAATCCATATCGAAATCGAAATCCATTTCGATATCGAAATCCATATCGATTTCGAAATCCATTTCGAATTCGAAATCCATATCGAATTCGAAATCCATTTCGATATCGAAATCCATATCGAAATCCATTTCGATATCGAAATCCATTTCGATTTCGAAATCCATTTCGGTATCGAAATCCATACCGAAATCCATTTCGATATCGAATTCCATATCAATTTCGAAATCCATTTCGAATTCGAAATCCATATCGAATTCGAAATCCATATCGAATTCGAAATCCATATCGAACTCGAAATCCATTTCGATTTCGAAATCCATAAAGAAATCCATTTCGATATCGAATTCCATATAAATTTCGAAATCCATTTCGAATTCGAAATCCATATCGAAATACATTTCGATATCGAATTCCATATCAATTTCGAAATCCATTTCGAATTCGAAATCCATTTCGATATCGAAATCCATATCGATATCGAAATCCATATCGAACTCGAAATCCATTTCGATTTCGAAATCCATAAAGAAATCCATTTCGATATCGAAATCCATTTCGATATCGAAATCCATTTCGATTTCGAAATCCATATCGAAATACATTTCGATATCGAATTCCATATCAATTTCGAAATCCATTTCGAATTCGAAATCCATTTCGATATCGAAATCCATATCGATATCGAAATCCATATAAAAAGAAATACCATTTCGATATCGAATTCCATATAAATTTCGAAATCCATTTCGAATTCGAAGTCCATTTCGAATTCGAAATCCATTTCGATATCGAAATTCATTTCGATATCAAAATCCATTTCGATTTCGAAATCCATTTCGGTATCGAAATCCATACCAAAATCCATTTCGATATCGTATTCCAAATCAATTTCGAAATCCATTTCGAATTCTAAATCCATATCGAATTCGAAATCCATTTAGATTTCGAAATCGATTTCAATATCGAAATCCATTTCGATTTCGAAATCCATTTCGGTATCGAAATCCATACCGAAATCCATTTCGATATCGAATTCCATATCAATTTCGAAATCCATATCGAATTCGAAATCCATTTCGATATCGAAATCCATTTCGATTTCGAAATCCATTTCGGTATCGAAATCCATACCGAAATCCATCGAATTCCATATCAATTTCGAAATCCATATCGAATTCGAAATCCATATCGAATTCGAAATCCATTTCGATATCAAATCCATTTCGATATCGAAATCCATTTCGATATCGAAATCCATTTCGATTTCGAAATCCATATCGAAATACATTTCGATATCGAATTCCATATCAATTTCGAAATCCATTTCGAATTCGAAATCCATTTCGATATCGAAATCCATATCGATATCGAATCCATATCGAACTCGAAATCCATTTCGATTTCGAAATCCATTTCGATATCGAAATCCATTTCGAATTCGAAATCCATTTCGATTTCGAAATCCATTTCGGTATCGAAATCCATACCGAAATCCATTTCGATATCGAATTCCATATCAATTTCGAAATCCATATCGAATTCGAAATCCATATCGAATTCGAAATCCATTTAGATCATTTAGATTTCGAAATCCATTTCGATATCGAAATCCATTTCGATTTCGAAATCCATTTCGGTATCGAAATCCATACCGAAATCCATTTCGATATCGAATTCCATATCAATTTCGAAATCCATATCGAATTCGAAATCCATATCGAATTCGAAATCCATATCGAATTCGAAATCCATTTCGATATCGAAATCCATTTCGATATCGAAATCCATTTCGATATCGAAATCCATTTCGATATCGAAATCCATTTCGAATATCGAAATCCATTTCGATTTCGAAATCCATTTCGGTATCGAAATCCATTTCGATATCGAAATCCATTTCGATATCGAAATCCATTTCGATATCGAAATCCATTTCGATTTCGAAATCCATATCGAAATCCATTTCGATATCGAATTCCATATCGATTTCGAAATCCATTTCGGTATCGAAATCCATACCGAAATCCATTTCGATATCGAATTCCATATCAATTTCGAAATCCATACCGAATTCGAAATCCATATCGAATTCGAAATCCATTTCGATATCAAATCCATATCGAATTCGAAATCCATTTCGATATCAAATCCATTTCGATTTCGAAATCCATTTCGGTATCGAAATCCATACCGAAATCCATTTCGATATCGAATTCCATATCAATTTCGAAATCCATATCGAATTCGAAATCCATTTCGATATCGAAATCCATACCGATATCGAAATCCATTTCGATATCGAAATCCATTTCGATATCGAAATCCATTTCGATTTCGAAATCCATATCGAAATACATTTCGATATCGAATTCCATATCAATTTCGAAATCCATTTCGAATTCGAAATCCATTTCGATATCGAAATCCATATCGATATCGAATCCATATCGAACTCGAAATCCATTTCGATTTCGAAATCCATTTCGGTATCGAAATCCATACCGAAATCCATTTCGATATCGAATTCCATATCAATTTCGAAATCCATATCGAATTCGAAATCCATTTCGATATCGAAATCCATTTCGATTTCGAAATCCATTTCGGTATCGAAATCCATACCGATATCGAAATCCATTTCGATATCGAAATCCATTTCGATATCGAAATCCATTTCGATATCGAAATCCATTTCGATTTCGAAATCCATATCGAAATACATTTCGATATCGAATTCCATATCAATTTCGAAATCCATATCGAATTCGAAATCCATTTCGATATCGAAATCCATTTCGATTTCGAAATCCATTTCGGTATCGAAATCCATACCGATATCGAAATCCATTTCGATATCGAAATCCATTTCGATATCGAAATCCATTTCGATTTCGAAATCCATATCGAAATACATTTCGATATCGAATTCCATATCAATTTCGAAATCCATTTCGAATTCGAAATCCATTTCGATATCGAATTCCATATCAATTTCGAAATCCATATCGAATTCGAAATCCATTTCGTTATCGAAATCCATTTCGATATCGAAATCCATTTCGATATCGAAATCCATTTCGATATCGAAATCCATTTCGATATCGAAATCCATTTCGATTTCGAAATCCATATCGAAATCCATTTCGATATCGAATTCCATATCAATTTCGAAATCCATTTCGGTATCGAAATCCATACCGAAATCCATTTCGATATCGAATTCCATATCAATTTCGAAATCCATATCGAATTCGAAATCCATTTCGATATCGAAATCCATTTCGATTTCGAAATCCATTTCGATATCGAAATCCATTTCGATTTCGAAATCCATTTCGGTATCGAAATCCATACCGAAATCCATTTCGATATCGAATTCCATATCAATTTCGAAATCCATATCGAATTCGAAATCCATTTCGATATCGAAATCCATTTCGATATCGAAATCCATTTCGATATCGAAATCCATTTCGATATCGAAATCCATTTCGGTATCGAAATCCATATCGAAATCCATTTCGATATCGAATTCCATATCAATTTCGAAATCCATTTCGAATTCGAAATCCATTTCGATATCGAAATCCATATCGATTTCGAAATCCATATCGAATTCGAAATCCATTTCGATATCGAAATCCATTTCGATATCGAAATCCATTTCGATATCGAAATCCATTTCGATATCGAAATCCATTTCGATTTCGAAATCCATATCGAAATCGAAATCCATTTCGATATCGAAATCCATATCAATTTCGAAATCCATTTCGATATCGAAATCCATTTCGATATCGAAATCCATATCGAAATCGATTTCGATATCGAAATCCATATCGAAATCCATTTCGATTTCGAAATCCATTTCGATATCGAAATCCATTTCGAATTCGAAATCCATTTCGATTTCGAAATCCATTTCGGTATCGAAATCCATACCGAAATCCATTTCGATATCGAATTCCATATCAATTTCGAAATCCATTTCGAATTCGAAATCCATATCGAATTCGAAATCCATTTAGATCATTTAGATTTCGAAATCCATTTCGATATCGAAATCCATTTCGATTTCGAAATCCATTTCGGTATCGAAATCCATACCGAAATCCATTTCGATATCGAATTCCATATCAATTTCGAAATCCATACCGAATTCGAAATCCATATCGAATTCGAAATCCATTTCGATATCGAAATCCATATCGATATCGAAATCCATTTCGATATCGAAATCCATTTCGATTTCGAAATCCATTTCGGTATCGAAATCCATACCGAAATCCATTTCGATATCGAATTCCATATCAATTTCGAAATCCATTTCGAATTCGAAATCCATTTCGATATCGAAATCCATTTCGATTTCGAAATCCATTTCGATATCGAAATCCATATCGATATCGAAAATCCATTTCGATATCGAAATCCATTTCGATATCGAAATCCATTTCGATTTCGAAATCCATATCGAAATACATTTCGATATCGAATTCCATATCAATTTCGAAATCCATTTCGAATTCGAAATCCATTTCGATATCGAAATCCATATCGATATCGAAATCCATATCGAACTCGAAATCCATTTCGATTTCGAAATCCATTTCGATATCGAAATCCATATCGAAATCCATTTCGATATCGAATTCCATATCAATTTCGAAATCCATATCGAATTCGAAATCCATTTCGATTTCGAAATCCATTTCGATATCGAAATCCATTTCGATATCGAAATCCATTTCGATTTCGAAATCCATTTCGGTATCGAAATCCATACCGAAATCCATTTCGATATCGAATTCCATATCAATTTCGAAATCCATATCGAATTCGAAATCCATATCGAATTCGAAATCCATTTAGATCATTTAGATTTCGAAATCCATTTCGATATCGAAATCCATTTCGATTTCGAAATCCATTTCGGTATCGAAATCCATACCGAAATCCATTTCGATATCGAATTCCATATCAATTTCGAAATCCATACCGAATTCGAAATCCATATCGAATTCGAAATCCATTTCGATATCGAAATCCATTTCGATATCGAAATCCATTTCGATATCGAAATCCATTTCGATATCGAAATCCATTTCGATATCGAAATTTATATCGAAATCGAAATCCATTTCGATATCGAAATCCATATCGAAATCATATCGAAATCCATTTCGATATCGAAATCCATATCGATATCGAAATCCATTTCGAATTCGAAATCCATTTCGATTTCGAAATCCATTTCGATATCGAAATCCATACCGAAATCCATTTCGATATCGAATTCCATATCAATTTCGAAATCCATTTCGATTTCGAAATCCATTTCGATATCGAAATCCATTTCGATTTCGAAATCCATATCGAAATACATTTCGATATCGAATTCCATATCAATTTCGAAATCCATTTCGAATTCGAAATCCATTTCGATATCGAAATCCATATCGATATCGAAATCCATATCGAACTCGAAATCCATTTCGATTTCGAAATCCATAAAGAAATCCATTTCGATATCGAATTCCATATAAATTTCGAAATCCATTTCGAATTCGAAGTCCATTTCGAATTCGAAATCCATTTCGATATCGAAATCCATTTCGATATCGAAATCCATTTCGATTTCGAAATCCATTTCGGTATCGAAATCCATACCAAAATCCATTTCGATATCGTATTCCAAATCAATTTCGAAATCCATTTCGAATTCTAAATCCATATCGAATTCGAAATCCATTTAGATTTCGAAATCGATTTCAATATCGAAATCCATTTCGATTTCGAAATCCATTTCGGTATCGAAATCCATACCGAAATCCATTTCGATATCGAATTCCATATCAATTTCGAAATCCATATCGAATTCGAAATCCATTTCGATTTCGAAATCCATTTCGGTATCGAAATCCATACCGAAATCCATCGAATTCCATATCAATTTCGAAATCCATATCGAATTCGAAATCCATATCGAATTCGAAATCCATTTCGATATCGAAATCCATTTCGATATCGAAATCCATTTCGATTTCGAAATCCATATCGAAATACATTTCGATATCGAATTCCATATCAATTTCGAAATCCATTTCGAATTCGAAATCCATTTCGATATCGAAATCCATATCGATATCGAAATCCATATCGAACTCGAAATCCATTTCGATTTCGAAATCCATTTCGATATCGAAATCCATTTCGAATTCGAAATCCATTTCGATTTCGAAATCCATTTCGGTATCGAAATCCATACCGAAATCCATTTCGATATCGAATTCCATATCAATTTCGAAATCCATATCGAATTCGAAATCCATATCGAATTCGAAATCCATTTCGATCATTTAGATTTCGAAATCCATTTCGATATCGAAATCCATTTCGATTTCGAAATCCATTTCGATATCGAAATCCATACCGAAATCCATTTCGATATCGAATTCCATATCAATTTCGAAATCCATTTCGAATTCGAAATCCATATCGAATTCGAAATCCATATCGAATTCGAAATCCATTTCGATATCGAAATCCATTTCGATATCGAAATCCATTTCGATATCGAAATCCATTTCGAATTCGAAATCCATTTCGATTTCGAAATCCATTTCGATATCGAAATCCATATCGATATCGAAATCCATTTCGATATCGAAATCCATTTCGATATCGAAATCCATTTCGATTTCGAAATCCATATCGAAATACATTTCGATATCGAATTCCATATCAATTTCGAAATCCATATCGAATTCGAAATCCATATCGAATTCGAAATCCATATCGATATCGAAATCCATTTCGATTTCGAAATCCATTTCGATATCGAAATCCATTTCGATTTCGAAATCCATTTCGGTATCGAAATCCATACCGAAATCCATTTCGATATCGAATTCCATATCAATTTCGAAATCCATATCGAATTCGAAATCCATTTCGATATCGAAATCCATATCGATATCGAAATCCATTTCGATATCGAAATCCATTTCGATATCGAAATCCATTTCGATTTCGAAATCCATATCGAAATACATTTCGATATCGAATTCCATATCAATTTCGAAATCCATTTCGAATTCGAAATCCATTTCGATATCGAAATCCATATCGATATCGAAATCCATATCGATATCGAAATCCATTTCGATTTCGAAATCCATTTCGATATCGAAATCCATTTACGATATTCGATATCGAATTCCATATCAATTTCGAAATCCATATCGAATTCGAAATCCATTTCGATATCGAAATCCATTTCGATTTCGAAATCCATTTCGGTATCGAAATCCATACCGATATCAAATCCATTTCGATATCGAAATCCATTTCGATATCGAAATCCAATTCGATTTCGAAATCCATATCGAAATACATTTCGATATCGAAATCCATTTCGATACGAAATCCATTTCGATATCGAAATCCATATCGATTTCGAAATCCATATCGAATTCGAAATCCATTTCGATATCGAAATTTTCGATTTCGAAATCCATTTCGATATCGAAATCCATTTCGATATCGAAATCCATTTCGATATCGAAATCCATTTCGATATCGAAATCCATTTCGATTTCGAAATCCATATCGAAAATCCATTTCGATATCGAAATCCATATCAATTTCGAAATCCATTTCGATATCGAAATCCATTTCGATATCGAAATCCATATCGATTTCGAAATCCATATCGAATTCGAAATCCATTTCGATATCGAAATCCATTTCGATATCGAAATCCATTTCGATATCGAAATCCATTTCGATATCGAAATCCATTTCGATTTCGAAATCCATATCGAAATCCATTTCGATATCGAATTCCATATCAATTTCGAAATCCATTTCGAATTCGAAATCCATTTCGATATCGAAATCCATATCGATATCGAAATCCATATCGAACTCGAAATCCATTTCGATTTCGAAATCCATTTCGATATCGAAATCCATTTCGAATTCGAAATCCATTTCGATTTCGAAATCCATTTCGGTATCGAAATCCATACCGAAATCCATTTCGATATCGAATTCCATATCAATTTCGAAATCCATATCGAATTCGAAATCCATATCGAATTCGAAATCCATTTCGATATCAAATCCATTTCGATATCGAAATCCATTTCGATATCGAAATCCATTTCGATTTCGAAATCCATATCGAAATCCATATCGATATCGAAATCCATATCGAATTCGAAATCCATTTCGATATCGAAATTCATTTCGATTTCGAAATCCATTTCGATATCGAAATCCATTTCGATATCGAAATCCATTTCGATATCGAAATCCATTTCGATATCGAAATCCATTTCGATTTCGAAATCCATATCGAAATACATTTCGATATCGAATTCCATATCGATTTCGAAATCCATTTCGAATTCGAAATCCCATTTCGATATCGAAATCCATATCGATATCGAAATCCATTTCGATTTCGAAATCCATTTCGATTTCGAAATCCATTTCGATATCGAAATCCATACCGAAATCCATTTCGATATCGAATTCCATATCGAATTTCGAAATCCATATCGAATTCGAAATCCATATCGAATTCGAAATCCATTTCGATATCGAAATCCATATCGAATTCGAAATCCATTTCGATATCAAATTCATTTCGATTTCGAAATCCATTTCGGTATCGAAATCCATACCGAAATCCATTTCGATATCGAATTCCATATCGATTTCGAAATCCATATCGAATTCGAAATCCATTTCGATATCGAAATCCATTTCGATTTCGAAATCCATTTCGGTATCGAAATCCATACCGATATCAAATCCATTTCGATATCGAAATCCATTTCGATATCGAAATCCATTTCGATATCGAAATCCATTTCGAAATCCATATCGAAATCCATTTCGATATCGAAATCCATATCGATTTCGAAATCCATTTCGAATTCGAAATCCATATCGATATCGAAATCCATTTCGATATCGAAATCCATTTCGATATCGAAATCCATTTCGATTTCGAAATCCATTTCGGTATCGAAATCCATACCGAAATCCATTTCGATATCGAATTCCATATCAATTTCGAAATCCATATCGAATTCGAAATCCATATCGAATTCGAAATCCATTTCGATATCGAAATCCATTTCGATATCGAAATCCATTTCGATTTCGAAATCCATTTCGGTATCGAAATCCATACCGAAATCCATTTCGATATCGAATTCCATATCAATTTCGAAATCCATATCGAATTCGAAATCCATATCGAATTCGAAATCCATTTAGATCATTTAGATTTCGAAATCCATTTCGATATCGAAATCCATTTCGATTTCGAAATCCATTTCGGTATCGAAATCCATACCGAAAATCCATTTCGATATCGAATTCCATATCAATTTCGAAATCCATATTCGAAATCCATATCGAATTTCGAAATCCATTTCGATATCGAAATCCATTTCGATATCGAAATCCATTTCGATATCGAAATCCATTTCGATTTTGAAATTTATATCG
>JAEIGH010000401.1:0-54962 GCA_018903575.1 Drosophila saltans | reverse complement strand
TCTTCTTGGGCTAGCTTTAAACAACGATTTTTGGATTTCTTTCTGCTCCGACATACATTAAAAAATTAGAAAATTAAGGCATTTTCATTTTTCATTTTCATTTTAAGTACTCGTACTTGATAAAACTGCGCCTCATGATGAGAAGGGCCCACTATCCGGCGCAACAGGAACTACAACGTATATACGACAATTTGCATCCTGACGACCAGATGTTCACTCGTCGTAAAGACTTCCAGGATTCAACTGAGTTAAGCAGAGTATGACAGAGTATTCCATGTGCTCTATGCGCACATCTTGCCCACCTCTAAGACGCATAAGCAAGCATAACGGAACTTCCACCAAAATCGACGCCGCTGCTTTTGCGCAGTTTTGCTGTGCCATGCTTCGCCCAACAGGACCCAAAAGTTGCGACTAATATTTGTCGTCGTGGCAGCTTTTGGTTGGCTGATCGGAGGACGTGTCTGCCAAAAGGCAGAGCCCAGGCAGCGATCACCGGAAAATCTGGTGAGTGGCGACCGCGTCAAAAATTAAGCAATTCACTCTTGGAATATCTCTTGAAGCGTACGGAAGCATGGATAATTCTTTAAGTGAACGGTAGCAATGAAGCGGGTAAATATAAAGACAAGTCACGAAAATACAAAAGTCCTAGTGTGAATAAAACGACAGCGTACAGAAAAAAGGGATTTATTATAAGCGTGTATGATCAGGATTGCCGGGTGGGTCGGCCCAAGGGTTCCCTTCCTCCCTTTCTCGGAATTTCTAATCAGATAAAGCGTGGTTAGGGATTAAAAATATGTATTTAATCAATGAAGATATAATGTGCTATGCAATATTCTAGAATTTATTGGTGGGACTTTAGGGCTAACCCAACAAAATCGTCAATCTCTTCCACAATCCCTAATGCTAAGTAAATGTCTAGTAGTTAGTGCATTTTTTTCCTTCAGCACCGGCACCCGGGTTACACCCTAGCCGATGTCAGGGGGAATGTCTCGTGTATGTGTAGTGTGCCAAGGTACAAGATAGCTGTTCCGATCAATGTCCGGGTTATACCCTAATCGATCACGCTATAATTCCTGTAGTGTCTAATTATTAGTAGTGTATAATTATTGTAGTGTCGTTATAAATCTGTGTCCCGGTTACGCCCTGACTGACTTATGTTCATGTCTCCTTTTTGTTATCGTTCATTGCATTCATGGTGTATGTATGTTTCTTTGCCTTTCCTCCCTCCTCTTTTTCCCTTCGAGCAATCGTGAATGATACATAACTTCAGTAATACTAACAACCGAATTGCTTCTCATACAAATGTCTGGTCTCGGCCTTCATTTACAAATTCTCTGTAAAGGAAGACCCTGGGAGAAGGAAGACCTGGGACTGAGATTTGTACCCCAGCTGTCACGACCTCGAGCCAGCTCGATGTCCGATGTTTTAAGATATTTCTTCGTAGAAACTCTTCCACAAAGGTTAGTCACCCACGTCACGGAACAACTCCAGCAACGCAAAGCAAATAAGTTACTGTCGAAAGCTGAAGGACGGCTGTGCAGCGAGCGAATGAATCCGATAAAACGGCCTTGACACATACTCTAATATTCCAACTTGCTTGGATTCGAAAGTTGAATGTCAGGCGATAAATTAAAGAAAAAAATTTATTGAGCTGCATATGGTAGTAATTTTACTTGTACCATATAACAAGTTGTGTGTCTTGGAGATTCTACTTCTTCTACTCTTTTATCTATGGCATGCGAAGATGATTAGATGGCATTGACGACTATCCATTATATTTCGTTTCATTATATTTAGGAATATTACCCAAATTGTCTGCAGTACTCAAAAGAGTTACACACTGACGCAAGTTCAAATGGCTATGGAGCGTCACTGCAGTTTGAAATAATTAATGAAGCCCACATTGTAGAGTACAGCAAGATGAAGTCTTCCGCCAAACCGAGATACCATTTATTGGCAGTTGTCTCCGTCATGGTTGCGGCTCAGGGACGTGGTTTTGCAAATGCAATTCAACTCTGTTCTAATTGGAGATGGAACTGGGTATTGCGTGTCTCACAGATCCATTGATAGATACTCTATGTTCATGTTTCTCTGTCCAGTTTAAAGCTAAATGTTTGGCATTTAGTAATGTTAGTTTGGCATCGACTGATGAGTCATGCAAGTTTGAAACTGGATGCGTAGTCATTCAGGTGACAATTAGAGAAGAGCGAAATATGTTGTTGTAATTAAGAGAGATTAGTTAAAGACTATCCATCGTAGCAGACAGACTGGAACTCGCTACTGTGACAACACCATGTCGCATGAGCAAGAAGAAATAACCGGAGAGAATAATTACTCTTCGAGACATTCATATATATTCATAAAACAGCACCATTGCAACGGGACTTGCATAGAACCGTTGCTACTGCGCAGTTGTATTGTTTTCTATTATCTTTCGCCCAGTTCAACGAAATGCAATGGTAATTACTCAAACGGTTCAGAAGCAGAAATTCATAAGTGACAAGTAGTTATAAACCAAGGATAGCCAAATTAACTGAGAGGATAAAAAAACCAACAAGGATTTATCTAACCCAAACGCCATTCCAGGCATGTAGTATTCATTCACAGGCTAGCTTAAAACGCGTTTCATAGTCTTTTTAGTTAAGTTCATCTTGTACATTTAGTTTTTAGTTAGATAGCTCAAAGAGTCAGAGTATCTGTGGGAACCCTGTGAAGGGAATGAATAACATATGCGTGTTGTGTCAGTTGTTAGAATCGAAGCGAGCGAGCGACAGATTGATGTAAATAAAATAAACTACAAGCAAATCTAAAATTCGAGTTGTTACATTGGCGACGAGTGGGACAACGTGAGGAAGAAGGAAGGCTCGAAATTTATAAATCTGGAAAGGAATTAAACGTTTCCAATGGTTGGTAGCGGCTGCGGTGAATATAATAAAAAAATAAATATATTTTTTTTAGCGAAACACGAATGCGCGAGGGGTACAAATGTACCAGTAAGTCGCAAGGGGGTACAAATGTACCGAAAGGCGGGAGGGGTACAAATGTACCAGTAAGTCGCAAGGGGGTACAAATATACCGAAAGGCGCGAGGGGTACAAATGTACCAGCAAGTCGCAAGGGGGTACAAATGTACCGAAAGGCGCGAGGGCTACAAATGTACCAGCAAGTCTCAAGGGGGTACAAATGTACCAAAAGGCGCAATGAACTTAGAGGGTCCAGGTATACAAATGTATCAAAAAGGGGCATTTGAATTGATGAACGGACAAACGATTAATTTTATTTTATATTCAAGGTATTTGCTCTCTGCGACGATCATGGCGGAAGTAAAACCATTTCTATGCGAAATGATTGACAAATCGCTACTCCGGCATGAGTGGGAAAAGTGGTTAAGGTCTTTTACATTATACCTTGACGCGGAAGATATTACTTCGATTCCCAAGAAAAAGAGCAAGCTTTTGCATTTGGGAGGTCCACAACTTCAGGAGATAATTTTCAACATTCCGGGAGCGTTAATTGAATATGACGCACAAGAAAATAATGATGTCTACAAGGTGCTAATTGGCGCACTGGACAAATATTTTGCGCCGGAAAGAAATTCAGCGTTCAAGAGACATCTTTTGCGGAATCTGTCCCCGAATGAAGGCGAAACATTTAACAGATACTTGATTCGTTTGAGACAACAACTTGCGAAGTGTTCATATGGCACAACAAAAGCTGAAATTGGGTATATTAAAGTCGCTAAAATGAATGTAACAGGCAGAAATATAAATTTCTGACCCCATAAAGTATATATATTCTTGATCAGCATCACTAGCCGAGTCGATTGAGCCATGTCCGTCTGTCCGTCCGTCTGTCCGTCCGTCTGTCCGTCTGTCCGTCCGTCCGTATGAACACCTAGATCTCAAAGACTATAAGAGCTAGAGCTACCAAATTTGGTGGGAATATCCGTCTAGTGTCTACACAGGTCAAGTTTGTTTCAAATTTTAGCCAGGCCCACTTCCGCCCCCGCAATTTGGAAAAAACTAATACTAGAGCTGTATGAAAGATATCATATTCTTATTTGGCACACCTAACTATATAGCGAATCTGCACCAACTGGCCAAAATTTGTCCAAATCGGATAATAAACATCGGAGATATGCCCATATTCTTTTTGTACTGTAACGCTTAGGGCGAGATTGGCTGACAGAAGTGAGCGAGATAGCATGCGTTCGCTGCTGCTGCATGTAAAGGAAATTTTGTATGAAATTGATGGCTATTTCGAAGGTTTTTTTTTAATGTATCTAGTTGGTACAGGGTATACTCAACGTCGGCAGGGACGACTTGCTTGCTTCATTTTTAAATAAAATCAACTTCAACTTTAAGACTTGATTATATTCTATAAAACAATATTATCTTCTTCGAATTCATATTACAAAATTTATTTAAATCACACAGAAAGTTGTGAGAATTGATGATACTCTCGAACTCGGTGTAAAGTTTTATGAAATTTAATTTATTCGCAAAATACATATCTTAATTTTGATGCATGACAAATTGTAAAGTTCTTAAGAAATTTCAATCATATTCACTGCACAATACTTGTTGAAAGAGAGTTACAGGTTCGACAATTTTCTATGGCAAATCACTTTATTTTATTTATTTTAACCATTTTAACAAATGGTTGGTTTTTTATTATTTATGAAATGCGCAAGCTTAAAAAAACTTTGTATTTTTCCTTCCTCTTTTTCAACACGTCTCTAGGTGTTAGGCAAGGCGGTTAATTGCAGTTTCCATTAAATTCAAACATTGGCGGTAAGAATACTATTCCAATTTATACACATTTTTTTCGAATTCCCTTCGTTCTACATCATACATATATCATTCTGAAAAGTTTATTAAATTATTTGAGTAATTATAGTTTAAGATTTATGAAATGATTCAACATTTTTGATTTTCAAAAATGACATTTTGACAACTAGCTTATTGGTGAATTGAGTTGGCACCTACATTCGAAATACTACAAAAGTGTGACAAGGACATCTTTCCGATTATCCACACACTGTTTCGTATTTTGTTTACATTGCCAGCAACCAACGCAAGTGCTGAGAGGTCTTTTCCTCTTTTGCGCCGTATCAAAACTTGGTTGAGGACTACGATGCTGCAAGAGAGACTGAATGAGCTGGCTCTTCTCCATGTAAACTACGACATCGAGGGTGACATCGAAAGAAGTTTTAGAAAGATTTTCTAAAATGGTCAAACATCGTATAAAATTGGTTAAATAAATTGAACTAACTAAAAATTTTGACATTTTTTCATTTTTTCATATTGAGTTCCCCCCCAAAATTTGCCTCTGGATCCACCCCTGGTCTCCGACCACCACAACAACAACAAGTGCTGAATCCAAAAGTGCAAGTACGAGCAAATTACTCACGCCAACCAGCAACAATTTGGGTCATTGGTCAACATAATTGGGTCATTGGGTTTGCCGACCGCCGTCAGCGCGCTCACAACAAGAACAATTGCATCTACTGCTTCAACGACAACTTCAACAGCCGCAAAGTCTGCAATAGCTTCAATCACCGTCCATCAGACTACCTCAACAAAAACTGCCCAACCAGTGACGGTGAATACAAAGTCACCTGTTCAGACAAAAAGAGGCAACACTCCCAAAATGTCGAAAAACAACATTGTTGAACGAAAAGCTTTGGAAAGCAATAGATTCCAAATATTGGCAAATCAGCCGGAATCCCAAGAAGGAGTTTCCCAAATTAAACCCTCTGTAGCCAAGCCACCACAATTCTATATTGGTGGTGCAAACTGCACTTCACTGGTGCCAACACTGGTAGCGCTAGTTGGTCAAAACAACTTTTATGTGACACCACTCAATAGGGGTAACATAAAAGAGACCAAAGTGCAAGCCAAAAGTGAAGAATTCTATCGTACTATTGAAAAGTACTTTAGAAAGGAAATTGTGAATTTCTACACATTCCAGCTAAAGAGTGCCAAAGGCCTTCAAGTGGTTTTCAAAGGCATTGAACCAACGGTTCCGACGCAGGAAATAGTGGAAGCATTGGAAGAGAAGGGCTTTGAGGTAAAGTCCGTCTCAAACATACTGTAGTGAATTCACATGTCGGTTTTAAATGACTTCAGCACAGCTTGTAACATTCTGTTGCAAGCAGGAAATAATAGTAATAAGTTTATATATAAGAACAATTGTATGTATGTACGCAAACTTGCATGCATACATTTCGTTCTGTATATAAGCTTACGCAAACGAATTGTGCTAGCAAGCCAGCCCAATTATGCTGAGCTTGCAATTCGATCATGTGAATTCACTCTCGCGTCTCACCCCTCTTATTTTGTAGCTGCTAACAAGCAGCATAAGTTAACACATAATATGAATCAATCTAAATAAAGTAACACCAGAGCACAGACGTGCCAACGAACAAATGTGAATATATATTTTAATTGGATCAAAATACTGAATACATGGGATAGCGGAATAAACTCATTTCATGGCGACCGTGACAGGACCGTCACATTGAAGACATTGGCAGATAGCAGGACTTAGAGGGACATAGCAGGAGAGAGAAATTAAAAAAAAAAATAAAATAAATAAAAAATGGAAAGCGCAGTGAGTAGAGTGTCATGTGTGGTCTAAAGACTTAAAGCCAGAAGGGCAAAGCAACTAAAGCTGTAAAACAGCAAAACCGAGTAAATTGAAACAACTCGGTCAAGATACATGCCGAAGTTGAAGATGTAAAATTCGATAAGCAGTAAGAAAGAGTCAAACAACCGACCACACATCCACCTACCTTGCAATGAAAAAAAAATTTTCTAAAGAAAACTAATGAACTCTCCGCCACCCATTGAAAGTGACACCGAAATTGAGAAGACGCCTATGCAGCCAGCATCGGCACCGTCTGGCGTACCAAGCCAGACCAAGGAAAGGAACCGACAACTCTACATAGAGAGTCTGAAACAAATAGAAGCCCAACTTTGCAGTGGTGCAAAGTAACGCAAATCGGATTCCCGATTTTGCCTTTAATTTTAAACATTCATTCATGCATTTTTTATTATGTTTATATAAAACAATCATCTAAATCATTTAAATTTAATTAAACCCTCAAGCCGATGCGTGCAAACGCTGCTTGAAAAATAATAACTAAAAAAATTAGGCTATTACTAACACATGTGGTTGGAGTATGAATTGTAAAATTTTTTTATGAAATGTAAACTTGAATTGTGAGCCAACCACATGCCCTATCCCCTCTTCTAACTTCCACGTCTCTGTCACTGCTATAAGCAGTTGAACGTATAAATTCATTTCCGCATGTATGCGTATATATGCGTAATAAGTAATTTTTAACTAATTAATTTTTCCATGATCTATTGATCACTTAAAGTGGATATCAATAACTGATATCACACTCCTTTTTTCTTTTATATATATATACTACTACAGTTTTTTTTTTTTTTTATGTTTATATGCAAATTTAAAGTAAATCCAATTACAGTCTTTAAAGTTCAATTTCTCTTTAGAAAATATTATTTCAAAATATGAAATGCAATGAAATAAAAAAAAATTTTCTATTTTCTATGTCTACGCTTCAGACTTAGATTCTTTCAACTTTTATGGGTAGTTTAGAGAAAAAGTTAGATTTTGGAAAAATTTTAAATACAGTAATCATAGACAACAAGGGCTTACTACTGTTACGATTTTACTGATCGTAATAATAATAATAATGAGCGTAAACATGCTAATTAAAGTTTACGGAATGCACAATAGGTGCTTAAAAAAGAAGTATTTGAGCAAGGCAAATGATCTAGATAGAGTCTAGATAAGCAAAAAAAAAAAAGAAAGGAGATAATAATAAACAATTGAAAGAAAAGAAAATTTTTTTTCCAAATGGAAAAAGTAGAGACTAAACGTCTACAGAAATATCTACCGTTCCTTGATTACCTGATAAACTCAGGTAAAACCAATTACAAGTACACGGAAATTCAGCAATGGATTTCTAATAATAATAAATTTAACCCGAAAATAGTAGATCTTATGGAAATATCCATTAAGACAGCATACAATAGGTTGATAGTTATAAGGCAAAAGAACAAGGAGGTACCCAAGTGGGTACACGATATGTTCACAATTAAAACAATGGAAATAGAGAGCTCAGACGAGGAAGTCACAATGATAGAAGATTAAAAAAAAAAAAAAAAATGATGAAAAATTTTCTTTTGTTTTGAAAAAAAAAAAAAAGGAAAGGAAAAATGTCGTTAGACGAATATTTCGCGAAGATTAGGGATAGGAACCCAAATATAGAAAGCGATTTACTAGAGGTATTTAAGAGTGAACAAAGTAGCTACCATCATTATAACATACTTGGATATAACGGGAGAAAATTTCCCAATCCAAGGAAACAGTAGAGTAACCATGTGCTTCATCCTTACAGTACCTAGCATATGCTGTTATACAAACGCAGCAGTTACTTTTTGCTTTTATCTAATGAACGAAGCACAACATTAAACAAAAAAAAAAAAAAAATATATATATATAAGAACTTAGACAAGGAAGGTGTAATAAAATAGCACTACATAAATGTATGTCCACATATTTAAAGAATGACCGACTGGCAAGTGGCAAGCCAGAATTCTGAAAGAGTGTAGAGACAAATCTGTCTCAGCATTGGCAAAACACAATATTCAGTTCGCCAGAGAATCTGACCTAGATACAACGATAGTTCTCAACGAAGATAACGAAAATAACCGGAAGAACATAAATTTTACAATGGCGGAAAAAATAGCTGCCGATAGGGAATATGTGAGACAAGTTATGTCTTCAGTCCCTGAGTTTGATGGTCAAAAGACCTCACTCACCCGTTTCGTTACGGCATTAAAATTGGTCGAACGAACTAAAGGAGACCAGGAGGATTTGGCCATTGAAGCCATAAAGTCCAAGATCACCGGCTCCATTGCCCACAAAGTCCAAAACGAGACTACAAAAATGGGCATAATAGAAAAACTAAAATATAACATTAGAGGTGAATCAACCGACGTTATAATAGCAAAACTTATGAACGCCCAACAAAAGGGTAAAACAGCTTCAGAGTATGCTATGGAACTTGACAATTTGCGGAAGCAACTTGAAGCCGCTTTCATTGACCGTGGTTTAGATCCCGACAACGCTGAGGAATTCGCCACAAAAGAAGCTATGGAGGCGCTAATCCTCCAATGTCAGCATGAGCGAGTTCGTACTATATTGGAAGCTGGACACTTTAGTCGTTTTAGTGATGCTATGGGTAAATATATCCGTCTCATGACCCAAACGACTGGGAGTCCCAGTACCATATTGTACCAGCGTGGGAGAAATAATAGAGGCAGGTATTACTCTAACTACCAACGTGGTAGAGGCAACAGCCAGGGTAACTACAATACCAACTATAATTCCAACAATTACCGGTCAAACAGAGGACAGTCCCATAACAGGGGACAGTCCCAATATTAATATAATAATAACGCTAGAAGAAACATACCTGGCAGAAATATTCGCGTATCCCACAATGAAACGGGAAACACGCAAAACCCTTTAGATACAGAAGAGTAAGCACAAAACATGTGCATACAATTAATTTTAATCTCAATATATTTGTTTCATTTTTTAATGTCGAAACAAATGATATATATATGATATATATACAAATGCAGATATTTCAATTCTCAAAGAAGATTCAGATGTTCTAAATGACATCGACACGAATCACAAAATTAACATTCAAGGCATTGGTAAAGGAGCAATAAAGTCTAAAGGCCTAGCATCCTTAGAGCTTCAAACCTCTAAATACATAATCCCACACGACTTTCATGTTGTACAGTCTGAATTTTCAATACCAAGTGATGGTATAATTGGCATTGATTTTATCAAAAGATTCAACTGCCAAATCGACTGCAAAGCGTCCGAAGACTGGTTAATACTAAGACCAGATAATTTAAAATTTCCTATTTATGTTCCAATAACATACAATTCTGGTAACACCTCAATTTTCATACCAGCAAGATCCCAAGTAGTCAGACAAATTAATCTCACCTTGAGTGAAGACGTTGTGTTGATTCCCAATCAGGAAATTCAACCAGGTATTTTCGTTGCAAATACATTGGCAACAAATGGAAATACAGTTGTCCGTTTGCTAAATGCAACCAATTCTGACAAAATAATAAAGATAAACACTTTAAAAGTCAGAACCATTTTCGAACTACGATGTAGTTCCAACCACTCCTAAAGCTAGGGAAAATATGGTAATGTCCCAGCTAACTAAAAATTTTCGGCTCCAATTTAAAGAACAATTAACCCAACTATGCACCAGATATAGTGATGTATTTGGCCTTGAGACCGAATCAATCACAACAAATAATTTTTATAAACAAAAATTGAGATTAAAAGACGAAGAACCGGTATATATCAAAAACTACCGGAGCCCGCATAGTCAAAAGGAAGAAATCCAAAAGCAGGTTGGAAAACTAATAGTCAACAATATAGTTGAACCATCTGTGTCTGAATATAATAGCCTACTGCTACTTGTTCCGAAAAAATCATTACCTGGCTCAGAAGACAAGAAATGGCGATTAGTTATTGACTATCGTCAAATCAATAAAAAATTATTGGCCGACAAATTTCCTCTTCCTCGAATTGAGGACATACTAGACCAACTAGGTCGAGCTAAATATGTCTTGACTTAATGTCAGGCTTCCACCAAATCGAACTTGAAGAAAGTTCAAGAAATATAACGTCATTTTCAACGAGCAACGGCTCTTATCGCTTCACGCGATTACCATTTGGTCTAAAGATAGCGCCTAATTCATTTCAGAGAATGATGACTATCGCATTCTCGGGACTAGATCCGTCCCAAGCATTCCTTTATATGGATGATTTAATAGTTATTGGTTGTTCCGAAAAACACATGTCTCATGTCTTGACTTAATGTCAGGCTTCCACCAAATCGAACTTGAAGAAAGTTCAAGAAATATAACGTCATTTTCAACGAGCAAAGGCTCTTATCGCTTCACGCGATTACCATTTGGTCTAAAGATAGCGCCTAATTCATTTCAGAGAATGATGACTATCGCATTCTCGGGACTAGATCCGTCTCAAGCATTCCTTTATATGGATGATTTAATAGTTATTGGTTAATCCGAAAAACACATGCTAAAAAATCTTAACGATGTCTTCAATACATGTCGGAAACACAACCTGAAATTACATCCAGAAAAATGTTCATTTTTTATGCGCGAAGTGACTTTTCTAGGTCATAAGTGCACAGATAAAGGAATTTTACCTGATGACACAAAATATAATGTTATCCAGTACCACATTATGCGGACAGCGCTAGACGATTCGTTGCATTTTGCAACTATTATAGACGTTTTATTAAAAATTTCGCCGACTATTCCCGGCACATAACTCGATTATGTAAAAAGAATGTTCCCTTTGAGTGGACAATTGAATGCCAAAATGCATTCCAATATCTTAAAGAAAATTTAATGCGGCCAACCATATTACAATATCCTGATTTTAGCAAAGAATTTTGCATAATCACAGATGCAAGCAAACAAGCGTGTGGAGCGGTTTTAACCCAAAACCGAGATGGACTCCAACTTCCTATCGCTTATGCATCGCGTTCATTCACCAAAGGTGAAAGTAATAAGAGCACAACGGAACAAGAACTAGCAGCCATTCATTGGGCCATTACGCATTTTCGACCATATATTTATGGCAAGCATTTCACGATAAAAACAGACCAAAGACCTTTAACATATTTATTTTCCATGGTAAATCCTAGCTCAAAATTGACTCGCATGCGGCTTGAAGTGGAAGAATACGACTTCACAGTTGAGTATCTAAAGGGAAAAGACAATTTCGTGGCAGATGCCCTATCTCGGATCACAATAACCGAGTTAAAAGACATTCAAAATAAAGTCCTGAAAGTCACTACCAGGCAACAGTACGGACAAAATAAATCATGCGCAGGAAAAAAAAAAGAGACTTTGCCAAGGCAAAGTACTCCAAATGCTTCTATGCCCAACGTTTACCAAGTTATAAATAATGACGAGGTACGAAAAAGTAGTGGCCTTGCATATAACAAATAAACTGTGTTACTTGAAACACGAAGATAAAGTTATTGCAAGAATTGATATTGGCGACCTATATACAAATGAAAAACTTGACTTAGGTCAGTTCTTTCAAAGGCTTGAAAAGCAAGCCGGTATATTAAAAATAAGCCATATCAAAACGGCACCGTGGGAAAAGATCTTTGAATTTATTTCAATAGATACTTTTAAAGAAATGGGCAATGATATATTGAAATCATTAAGAGTAGCGCTACTCAACCCGGTGACCATAATAAGCAATGAAAAAGAAAAAGAAGCAATTTTGTCTGAAAATCATGATAATCCAATCCAAGGTGGTCATAATGGCATAACAAAAACTTTAATGAAAATAAAAAGACACTACTAATGGAAAAATATGACGCGTCAAATAAAAGAGTACATACGTAGTTGTCCAAAATGCCAAAAGTCGAAAACGACTAAACATACTAAGACCCCATTAACACTAACAGAAACGCCTATAAGTGCCTTTGACAGAGTAATAGTGGATACTATAGGTCCACTACCGAAATCTGAAAACGGTAACGAATACGCAGTAACCCTGATCTGTGACCTAACAAAGTATTTGGTAGCCATCCCTGTTCAAAATAAGAACGCTAATACCATTGCGAAAGCAATATTTGAATTTTTTATATTAAAGTACGGTCCAATGAAGACGTTCATTTCGGACATGGGCACTGAATATAAAAATTCAATAATAAGCGATCTGTGCAAATATCTAAAAATAGACAACATAACGTCTACTGCACATCACCACCAAACCGTGGGAACAGTGGAAAGAAGTCATAGAACTTTTAATGAATACATCCGTTCATATATATCAGTCGATAAAACTGACTGGGATGTTTGGCTCCAATATTTTACATATTGTTTTAACACGACCCCCTCTATGGCACATGGTTATTGTCCATATGAGTTAGTTTTCGGCAAACAAAACAATTTGCCAAAACAATTTAATTCTATAACTAATATTAATCCATTATATAATGTAGATGATTACGCTAGAGAAGCTAAGTTTAGATTAGAGCAAGCCTATAAAAGGGCAAGGCTTATGCTAGAAGAGCATAAGGTAAAGAATAAGGAATTATACGATAGGAACATAAATAACTTTGAAATAGAAATAGCAGATAAGGTTCTTGTTAAGAATGAAACGGGCCATAAGTTAGAATCTAAGTATCTAGGCCCATATAGAGTAGAAGCAATAGAAGATAAGGATAATATTTTAATAAGAGATAAAAGAAATAAAGCACAAAGAGTGCATAAGGATAGGTTACAAATTTTTAAATAACAAAAAGAAAAATTTTTCTCTAGTACTTACAAAATCTAAAGTGTATACATTGAAAATAAGGAAAGTTATTTGCATATATACAAATTTTTATTTTTATATATATAAAGAAAAAGGAGCGAAGAAAAAAAAAAAAATTATTTTAAAACTTTGCTAAAAAAAAAAAAAAAATATCAAAGAAGCTAACTTCGGCTCTGCCGAAGTTTGTATACCCTTGCAGCAAAATAATTGGTATAAATGTTTAACAAAATCAAAAAAAAAAAAAAAAAAAAAAAAACACATATAAGAATTTTCACTTCTTCACCGAGCATTGAACCATCAAACACCGAAGCCCATCGTGCCAACGATCTCCACATACTACGCCACCGTCCTAATTCGATATATATGCAAACCCATTGCATCTCGCTCTGTCAATTTTGTTCTGTGCAACAACACAACGCAAATGTTTCTGTCTCTCTCACACACCGCGTAGTGACGAATTTTTGTATATGTGTGTGTGTGCGTGATTGCTTGGAATTTGTTTTTGTTTCTTTGCTGCCTAAGAAAATTTCTTATTTTACTCGAGGTACCTCCACGTTTTAGTTAATAACTCCGGTGATAATTATCCGATCCGACTAATTTTTAAACTTGATCTGGATGATCGATTAAGGAACTTAACTTTTCATGTTTCAACCATGTAGCTTAAAATTTAAGCTCGAAAACGTCTGGCTAAACAGACAGACGGACGGACGGACAGACGGACAGACGGACGGACGGACAGACGGACATGTCTCAATCGACTCGGCTGTTGATGCTGATCAAGAATATATATACTTTATGGGGTCGGAAACGTATATTTCTATGCGTTACAAACATCTGACCAATTTTATAATACCCTCTGCAAGGGTATAAAAAAAATGCATACATGTAAGGGAAAAATATATATATTCATTGACGGACGTCAAATTTTTTTTTTTTTTTTAAATAACACGAATTACTTTATAAAGTCATTTACTTCATATACACATATATAATTACTTCATTAGATTACGTTATTCTTTAAAAAGGGGAGGTGTAGTGAATTCACATGTCGGTTTTAAATGACTTCAGCACAGCTTGTAACATTCTGTTGCAAGCAGGAAATAATAGTAATAAGTTTATATATAAGAACAATTGTACGTTCTGTATATAAACTTACGCAAACGAATTGTGCTAGCAAGCCAGCCCAATTATGCTGAGCTTGCAATTCGATCATGTGAGTTCACTCTCGCGTCTCACCCCTCTTATTTTGTAGCTGCCAACAAGCAGCATAAGTTAACACTTAATATGAATCAATCTAAATAAAGTAACACCAGAGCACAGACGTGCCAACGAACAAATGTGAATATATATTTTAATTGGATCAAAATACTGAATACATGGGATAGCGGAATAAACTCATTTCAATACTGAACAGAAATAAAGTGCCGCAACCTCTATTCAAAGTGGAGTTACAGCCCACATGTGATAAAAAACTTAAACCCAACACAGTGCACCCTATTTACAATCTTCAACTTCTGCTACATCGCAGAATTACTGTCGAAGAGCCGCATAAGAGGACACACCCGGTACAATGCACTAATTGCCAGGAGTTTGGGCACACAAAGTCCTTCTGCAGCCTTCGCCCAGTTTGCGTTGGCTGTGGACAAACTCAAAAAGATTGTGTCTGCACCGATGACAAATCAAATACAAATACAAGGAAGTGCGGCAATTGTGGTGGTAATCACACAGCGAACTACAGAGGATGCCCTGTTTATAAAGAACTCAAGGCCCGCCTCAACGCGAAGAAATCAACGGCTCGCATCCAGGGCTCGGCACTAATTCCCTCTTAAACAACTCCGGGAATATTTTTCTCAAGAGCCGTAAGGTCATCAGCGACTCCAATAACAACTACTCCTGGAGTAACTTTTGCAAGTGTGCTACGCAATGCAAATGCACAGCCCACTCAAATAGTAGATCCCGCCACCATACAATCTAACGCGGCCCCAAGTCCATCCGTACTTGGCCAGAACCCCAACGGGATCGAAACGTTGTTGATCTCGCTAAATCAAAATATGACAAATTTCATGACGTTCATGCAAAATTGCATGCAGGAACTGATGCGGAATCAGAACCTGCTTATTCAAAAGCTTATGGACAATAACAAATAATGTCAGCACTATATATAGGCCTCTGGAATGCAAACGGCATTTCCAAGCACAAACAAGAATTGTCACTGTTTCTGGACTCAAATGATATTGATATTATGCTGTTATCGGAAACACACCTTACAAACAAAAACAACTTTCAAATACCCAAATATGCATTCTACGCAACAAATCACCCAAACGGCAAGGCTCACGGAGGAACTGGTATCCTAATCAAAAACCGGATTAATCACTGTCTACACAATGGATTTGCCAAACAATACCTACAAGCAACTTCAATAAGTGTCCAAACCACTTTCGGCAGTACAACCGTGGCTGCACTTTACTGTCCACCACGATTCTCAATCTCGGAAAAAAAGTTTACTGACTTCTTCAACACACTCGGAGTACGATTTATTGCTGCAGGAGACTACAACGCTAAGCATCCTCATTGGGGATCCCGCCTGGTAAACCCTAAAGGCAAACAGCTGTATAACACAATCATCAACCCAGCAAACAAAATGGGCTATGCCTCACCGAATAAGCCCACGTACTGGCCAGCAGATCCACGCAAGCTCCCAGATCTAATAGACTTTGCAATCACCAGGGGAATCGCGCACAATTGCATAACGGCAGAGACACTAACAGAATTGTCATCGGACCACTCACCAGTAGTTTTCACTATATTAACAGAACCACAAATAATAAAGCAACCACTCGGGCTAACAAATTGCAAAACAAACTGGCTCAGATTTAAAAAATACATAAGCACCCATATCGAGCTAAATCCCAAACTGGACGACGAAGAAGACATCGAGCTTTGCACCTCTGCACTAGAGTCGACGCTTATTGAAAAAGCAGATATCTCTACCCCAATTATCAGTCACACCCAGAAAAAACACAAGTCTAACAACCGACTAATTGAACCACTTCTAGCAGACAAAAGACGGCTCAGGCGAGAATGGCAAATGTCTCGATCACCGGCAGCAAAACATCGCCTAAAGGCAGCTTCGCAAACTCTAGCAAAAGCGCTTAGGCAGGAAGAAGCAAGGACACAGCGGCAATATATCGAGAAGCTTAGCCCTACCAGCACCAAATATCCGCTGTGGAAAGCTCACCCAACCATAACTGCTCCAGCCGAGATAATTTCACCTTTACGATGCCCAACTGGCAAATGGGCCCGCTCAGACGAAGAAAGAGCACTCATCTTTGCAGCTCATCTAAAAACGGTTTTTCTGCCAAACCCGTCAACAAACTCATTCCAGCTTCCCCCTCTAAGCACCCCAGTGGAAACCGAGCCACCGAAATTCCAAGCGGAGGAAATTTCTGCAATTATTAAAAACTATCTTAACCCAAGAAAGTCGCCCGGCCATGACAAAATAACCCCGAAAATGATCCGAGAACTCCCGATCTGTGCTGTGAAACACATCTGCAAACTTTTCAACGCGATAGTAAAGACCCATCAGTTTATTGCCAAGTCTTTCAAAACTATTTGAAAAGGTCCTACAACTCCGTATAAATACAATCCTGGTAAACCAAAATATAATCCCACATCATCAGTTTGGCTTTCGTGAAAAGCATGGCACTATTGAGCAAGTCAACCGTATCACCTCAGAGATCCGCACAGCATTCGAGCAAAAAGAATATTGCACAGCAATTTTTCTCGACGTCGCCCAAGCCTTTGACCGAGTCTGGCTTGATGGCCTAATATATAAAATAAAAGCGACGCTTCCACAATATACACACAAGCTAATGGAATCTTATCTATTCAACAGAAAATTCGCTGTACGATGTAATAGCTTCACCTCTGATGACTTCGACTCAAAAGCAGGTGTACCTCAAGGCAGCGTGTTGGGTCCAACACTTTATATTTTGTACACAGCGGACATACCAACAAGCCCTGCACTCATCACATCTACTTTCGCCGATGACACGGCTATCCTTAGCCGCTCCAAACGTCCGATCAAAGCTGCTGAGCAACTGGCAACCCACCTAAAGGAGGTAGAAAAGTGGCTAGCAGATTGGCGCATCCGTGTAAATGAACAGAAATGCAAGCACGTTACGTTTACCCTCAATAGAAGAAACTGCCCATCATTGACGCTCAACAATGTTCCAGTGCCTCAATCCGACGATGTTGTGTATCTTGGAGTTCACCTGGACAGAAGATTAACTTGGCGTAGGCACATCGAAGCCAAGAAAAAGCAGCTAAAGCTTTAAGCAACCGGACTACATTGGCTTATCAATGCACGATCTCCCCTATGTTTAGAGTTTAAAGTTCTTCTCTACAACTCCGTATTAAAACCCATCTGGACAAATGGCTCTGCGCTATGGGGAAACGCAAGCAAGAGCAACATCGAAACCATACAAAGGACTCAATCCAAGGTTCTCAGAACCATCACGGGAGCACCTTGGTATATCCGTAATGAAAATGTACAGAAAGACCTACATATTCCTAGCGTAATAACCGAAATAAAAGTACAACAGCTTAAGTACACCGCTAAACTGCAGACACACCCGAATACCCTGGACAAATCATTAACACTGTTCACGCCAGAAAGGGTGACCAGCGGGGAATGAAGAGGGCTTTTGCCATTATCCTCGAACGGGCACACTAGTATAATTACTAGGCAAGTTCTATGGAAAACTCCATCTTAGTTAGTTGGTTTTTTTCATCCCGGCAAATCCAATCGCATCCGAGATTTTTCTTGGCCTCATCTTTTTCCACAAGTTTGTCTTTAATCGTAACGCCTTATCTTAGTATTGTGACCCGGTCCGGTACTTATTGTAAATAAATCTGGCCTGTGCTTTGCAAACGAGTTAACGCGCGTTTAATTCATCCCCCACACAAATACTTGGCAATAAAATTGGGCTCTACCCACTGGAACTCTTCGCCCCACCACAAACAAACACGAGTACGTGAAAGTACTCGGCTTCAACGAAATGACCTCCCAACCCTCTAGTAATTAATCAGGGCCATAGATCAATGTAGCATCTTTCAGATGTTAGGTTATGTGTTAGATTAAGATAAACCTAGAAAATTGTTGTTAGTCTTATAAGCCTATATAAGAGATCCAACAAACAAATACAACGTTAAAAAAAAAAAAAAAAATCGCTTCTCGGAAAGAAAACGGCCGTTCAGCTCAAGGTTCTAAAGATAGGTTTAGAAGCTTGTCGGGTCGAGATTTTGGTACCATTTTCAAAAAAAAAACGACAGGCTTATAACACTGACTGTCGATTGTAGCGTGAAGCCCGTACACAAAGCAATGAGCACTGGAAGGAAAAGTGGCAGATAAAATAAAGGAGACCTGTGATCGTGACATAATAGAACCGGTAAGGGGTCCGAGGTCATGGATTTCTCCGGTTGTAATTGCGTTTAAAGAAAATGGGGAATATATCGATATGCGTCGATATGAGGATGGCGAACAGAGTTATAAAACGAGAACATTATCCGCTACCGACCTTCGAAACTTTTATGACGAAAGCCAGGGGTGCGAAATGGTTTTCAAGGTTAGACTCTGTTCCATAAATTTTTCAACGCGTGATGTCAGAGATCTTGGCACCATGCTCAAATGCACATAACTATTTGGACGATGTAATAATTTTTGGAACAACCGAAGACGAGCACGATAAAGCAGTGCAAGAAGTACTGGAACTGTTTAAAGTCAGCAACGTGCTATTAAACAAAAATAAGTGCGTGTATAAGGCGAAACAGCTTAAATTTCTGGGACACATCTTATCGAGTGACAGCATTGCGGCGGACCCAGAGAAAATAAAATTGATTTTGCATTTTCGATCGCCTGGGACAAAAGAGGAGTTGAGAAGCTTCCTGGGACTGATAACATACGTGGGGAAATTCATTGCCGATCTGTCACACATTACAGAGCCGTTGAGAGCACTACTCAAAACCAATAACAAATTTGTGTGGTCGTGTGAACAAGAAAAAGCGTTTGTTGACCTGAAGAATTGGCTGGCTCTTATTCCGGATCTGTCATATTTTGATCCAAGCCGACGTACTCAATTAATCGCAGACACAAGTCCAGTGGCACTTGGCGGTGTCTTGCTACAATTGGATGTCAGCAACGAATCGGCTATCATTAGTTTCGCAAGCAAGAGCTTATCGGAAGTGGAGAGGCGTTATTCGGTAACCGAAAAAGAAAGTCTGGCGTTAGTTTGGGCTGTGGAGAAGTTTTTCTATTACGTTGCTGGTTTGGAATTTGAACTGGTAACAGATCATAAGCCGGTGGAGGCGATTTTCAAGCCAACGTCGAAACCTCCAGCCAGAATTGAACGTTGGCTTTTGAGACTGCAGGCGTTTAAATTTAAGGTTCTGTATCGATCTGGAAAGGAAAATATTGCCGATTCAATATCAAGACTTTGTAAAATCCAGTCATGTGATTCTTTTGATGAAAGGGGTGACTATAACATTTGCCAGATAGTCGCTTGTGCTACACCGAAGGCCATACCGATACCAGAAATACCAGAAAAACAAGCGTTAGTGACCGAGAAATATCGGCCGCTGTGACACATCTGACACACGATAACTGGACAGAGGATATAACAAACTGTTATTACCTGTTTCGATCTGAGCTATCAACAGTTTGTAGCATTTTGTTGCGTGGTACCCGCATAGTGATACCAAAATTGCTACGTCAGAGGGTTTTAGAATTGGGCCATGAAGGACATACCGGCGAATCGGCCATGAAGCGCCGGATGAGAGTGAAGGTGTGGTGGCCACGTTTGGCCTGACCGCTGTTGGAATCGCTAATGGAAGAAAATGGCCCTGAGAGCCAGGGGGCACTGGAAAAGCGGTCTGCTTCCACCACTTTACCAAGAGAGAGCGCGGGAAAAGTGCAGTACACCCTCCCGCGCACCTTCGCCAGCTCGCCCTGCGCACAGCCCGGTTTCCGTGGGTGACAATCGTCTGGTCAGCGCCGGTGTGGGCGTTGTCCAGCTGTCCCAACCTCAGGTATGTGGTGGAGAAAAATCGATAGTGGACGCCATCGATAGTGGATGATAGTATTTTCGGAACCATCGATAGTGACGATAGTACATCGATAGTGGATCGATAGTACATCGATAGTGGATCGATAGTCAAAAAAAAAAAAACAGTGCAACAGTTGTTTGATTTGATGTTGGTCCGCTGCAACGGGCAAGTGTGCCACCGTTGCAGAAGTTTTTTGTTTGGTTACAATGGATGTAGGCGCCTCCAGAATCCTTGCCTCAACCGTGTTTGTGTTCACGGGTGGATTTCCACTCTTGTGGCTGCCACCTGGAGTATTTTCGTTGTTTCCAGCCATTTTTGAATTTTTTAAATTTAGAAATTTTTTAATTGTAAAGAGATTTAATATCTAATTACTTACTTGGCCTGGCTGTGTTGGGTTTATACAGCCGGTGATATATTTAATATTGAACTTCCGGAGGGCCTGCTGGCAGGCTATACTTTCCTTTGATGCACCTGGGCCCAGAAGAATGCAACATTCAGTGGAACTGGGCCGGTGTGACCTGCAACGTTGGTTCGTCTGCTGGTTTCCCAGCACTTATGAACAGCTGTTTTGCAAGCAGATGGCAGTTTTTAATTATACCCTTGCAGAGGGTATTATAAAATTGGTCAGATGTTTGTAACGCATAGAAATATACGTTTCCGACCCCATAAAGTATATATATTCTTGATCAGCATCAACAGCCGAGTCGATTGAGACATATCCGTCTGTCCGTCTGTCCGTCTGTCCGTCCGTCCGTCTGTCTGTTAAGCCAGACGTTTTCGAGCTTAAATTTTAAGCTACGTGGTTGAAGCATGAAAAGTTAAGTTCCTCAATCAATGATGTAGGTTAAGTTTAAAAATTAGTCGGATCGGATGATTATCACCGGAGTTATTAACTAAAACGTGGAGGTACCTCGAGTAAAATAAGGAATTTTCTTTGACAGCAAAGAAACAAAAACAAATTCTAAGCAATCACGCACACACACACACATATGCAAAAATTCGTCACCACGCGGTGTGTGAGAGAGACAGAAACATTTGCGTTGTGTTGTTGCACAGAAGAAAATTGACAGAGCGAGATGCAATGGGTTTGCATATATATGGAATTAGGACGGTGGCGTAGTATGTGGAGATCGTTGGCACGATGGGCTTCGGTGTTTGATGGTTCAATGCTCGGTGAAGAAGTGAAAATTCTTATATGTGTTTTTTTCTTTTTTGTTTTTTTTTTTGATTTTGTTAAACATTTATACCAATTATTTTGCTGCAAGGGTATACAAACTTCGGCAGAGCCGAAGTTAGCTTCTTTGATATTTTTTTTTTTGCTTTTATCGCCTTCGACCTGACCGCTGTTGGAATCGCTAATGGAAGAAAACGGCTCTGAGAGCCAGGGGGCACTGGAAAAGCGACCTGCTTCCACCACTTTACCACGAGAAAGCGCGGGAAAAGTGCAGTACACCCTCCCGCGCACCTTCGCCCGCTCGCCCTGCGCACAGCCCGGTTTCCGTGGGTGACAATCGCCTGGTCAGCGCCGGTGTGGGCGATGTCCAGCTCTCCCAACCTCAGGTATGTGGACTAGTAGTGGATGATAGTATTTTCGGAACCATCGATAGTGACGATAGTACATCGATAGTGGATCGATAGTACATCGATAGTGCATCGATAGTACATCGATAGTGGATCGATAGTAAAAAAAAAAAAACAGTGCAACAGTTGTTTGATTTGATGTTGAAAAAAAATCTAATATTTTGTTAGATTTTTATACCCTGTACCCATAGGGTAAAAGGGTATATTAAAGTCGCTAAAATATATGTAACAGGCAGAAATATACATTTCTGACCCCATAAAGTATATATATTCTTGATCAGCATCACTAGCCGAGTCGATTGAGCCATGTCCGTCTGTCCGTCCGTCTGTCCGTCCGTCCGTCTGTCCGTCTGTCAGTCTGTCCGTCCGTCTGTATGAACACCTAGATCTCAGAGACTATAAAAGCTAGAGCTACCAAATTTGGTGTGAACATGCGTCTAATACATAGACAGTTCAAGTTTGTTTCAAATTTTTGCCACGCCCACTTCCGCCCCCGCAAATCGCGAAAACGTATTACTAGAGCTGTATTAAAGATATCATATTTTTACTTGGCACACCTAATTATATATCAAAACTGGACCAGCTGACCAAATTTGGTCAAAATCGGGCAATAAATATCGGATATATAACTATATGAGTTTTGCACTGAATTGCCAAGGCGACATTGGCTGGCAAGAGTGAGCGAGACAGCATGCGTTCGCTGTTGCTGCATGTTATAGAGAATTTTGCATGAAATTTATGGCGATTTCGAGGATATTCTATTTCATTTAATATAACTAGTTGGTACAGGGTATACTCAATGTCGGCAGGGACGACTTGCTTGCTTCATTTTATTAATTTTTGGTTATCAACAAGATAATTTGCTTAGGAATCCTTTTTAAGTTTTCATACATATTTTCAATATTATGAATTGAAATGTAAGTTTCTTCACTTCAACGAAGTCGGTCGTGTTTTTTTTTGCGCTCTCGCTTTTATCAAATTTTTTATTTAATCCCGCATATAATAAATTCTATTTCGTGGAATCTAGTGCCGAATTAATAAATCACGCGATTTAAAAATTGTAACTTGTTCTTAAACACTCACTCAAAGCTATTATTACTTATTGCTTTATTTAATAACAAAACTCAAAGTTTTGTTGTTTTGTCTTCATAGACTTTGATTTTGTGTTTTTGATCCCTTTTAATTGCATTCGCGCTCTCGCGACACATTAGTGTTGTTGTTTGTGTGGTGCTTGCTCTCGCGTTTTTACATTGCCCGCGATCGCGACCGTTACTCTCGCGATTGTACCCGTCTTTGTTGTTGTGTTTTTACTAACTTCTCTTAACTTCTGTCTCTTCAGTTTTCTTTTTCTTTTACTCTTGTGCATAATAAACTTTAACACTTGTGTTATTTTTTGGTGCGTATAGCCCTTATATTTCATATTACTCATTTTAAAATGCCTCTCTTATAAACTTTTTGATTTATTTATTTATTTGTTGCTACTTTAATTTTTTTATTAATTTAACTTACAATGGTTGTCTGCTCTTCAAAAAAGTGCCCCCATCCACAAAAAATCCAAGATGATTTTCTTTTGTGCTGGCTGTGTGATAACATTATGCACGTCAAATGCGCGGGTTACACAGCCAAGGTACAGGATAGTATTGGTAACGGCGGGGGACTAAAATGGAGTTGTGAAGCGTGCCGGGACGTAGAAATGGATATGCGTCTATTTATGCGGCGGACGAGAGAGGGCTTTAAGTCCCTGTCAGCTGGCTTTCTGAAACTTCGTGATGAGTTTTCGCCTCTGGAAACTCAGTTTAATAGTTATAAACTATTGAACGAATCACCGAAGCGGAAGAAGACTGTCGGTTCCGGCATCGTCGAACGACCCCATAACTCCAAATGGTCAGCAACTGATATCGTTTAGGAGTCCAGCAGTGACTGCAGTTGCGGGGACGATTGACATTTCCCCTGGTAATAGTGCCCCGCAAACTGACCCGATATCGGTTGTAGTTTCCGCTGAGTCCGGGCGAATATCCACTCCCAGGGATATTCCCAATAAAGTAGTAACTAGAAGAGCTCTCAAGGCGTCATCCGCCTCAGCAGTTCCAGCGCAAAATGTTGTTGCTGCGGTTGCGACTGGCGCATTGAGATCTCTTGTAGCCATTCCACCAAAAAAGCAAATCTTTGTTTCGCGGCTCGACCCCAATATCGACCAATCATTGCGGTGGAAAAGTTTAGGTTTTCATACACCCGTGACATTTCGTCATTTAAAATCAGTGTCCCACCAAATGTCTTTGACCAAATTTGTCACAAAGATTTTTGGCCGGAACATTTAGTTATAAAGGAGTACACGGCTAAGAAAAAGAAAAATCGGCCTCCGATTCGTCTGCCTAACACAACTAATCCTTCCCTACCCTCTGGCTCGTCAGTAGCTGGCGGGTCAAAAAACTAATTTCGTCCCTTATTCTGGCCTATCAGAATGTTAGAGGACTAAAATCTAAACTTTCTAAGCTTTTTGTAGATAGTCAATCTTTTGACTTTCACATCTTGGTCTTTACAGAAACGTGGTTAAAGCCAGACTTTTCTGATGCCTCTGTTTTTCCCACAATATTTTCAACCTATAGATGCGATCGAATCTCCAAAAATGGTGGTGGAGTTTTGATTGCCGTAAATTCATCTCTTCCTTCAGAAATAGTTCTGCCACCTGCTGTTCTTGACATTGAATTTGTTAGTGTCAAAATTTGTTTGAAATCATATTCTGTATTTCTAACTTGCTCGAATATTCCACCGAATTCTGACATGACGGTATATGCTAGCCATTTAGAAGCTATTCGCTTTGTCTCTTCACTTCTTTCTGATGCAGACATATTTATCGTTCTGGGAGATTTTAATCTACCTGACGTTTCATGGCTTCCATCAGGTGAGTCTTCCTTGTTGATGCCCTCCTCCTCACATTGCTTTGTTGACGGTCTCCTTGAGTTATCCCTAACCCAAGTTAATCCTGTTCGTAACAAAAATGAGAGATCACTAGATCTTATATTTATGTTAGATCCTTCTAACTGTACTGTTTCGAGGATTGATCCCTTAGTCGTCCCCGAAGACAGTTTCCATCCAACTTTGGACTTAACTATTGATCTATCTTTTCGGTTATCAAATTATTCTTATTCTTAAGTTATTTACTTTGTCCGTTGAAACTTCCTCTTTTCCAACCATTTGGATAGAATCTTTTATTATTCCTTTGCATAAAAAGGGTAATAAATCCGCAGCTTCTAATTATAGGGGTATTTCCAAATTGTCTGCTATTCCGAAGGCATTTGAGAAAATTATAACTTCTCAACTGCAACATTTCTGTAGTTCTATTCTTTCATCTTCTCAACATGGGTTTATGAAACGTAGATCCACTACCACTAACCTTTTAGAGTTTACTTCTTTAGCGATCGAAGGTTTCAGGAATGCATTGCAAACTGATGTCATTTATACTGACTTCAGTAAGGCTTTTGATTCTGTCAATCATACACTGCTTTTGTTCAAGCTGAACGAACTTGGGATTCCAAGCCTTTTGCTTAATTGGATTTCTCAATATCTTAATAACCGTACACAAAAAGTTTTATTTAAAACTTATCTTTCGAAGACCATCATTCGGGGGTGCCACAAGGTAGCCATCTAGGACCACTGCTTTTACGCTTTTCATTAATGACCTTCCGTCAGTTGTAACTCACTCTCGCGTGCTTATGTACGCTGATGATGTTAAACTTTGTATTAGTTTTAAAGACTTAAGCTCTCCACGTCTGCTTCAAGTCGATCTTAATAACTTTCAAACTTGGTGTGAAATTAACTTATTAAACCTTAATGTTTCAAAATGTAATGTCATGTCATTACATAGATCCTCTTTTCAATTAGTGGTATATTATCTCAATAATACCCCACTTGAACGTTTGAACGAGATTAATGATTTGGGTGTACTCATGGACCACAAATTAAATTTTACTCGTCATATTAATATCACTGTCAATAAAGCCATGAGTTGTCTTGGTTTTGTTAAGCGATGGTCGAAAGAATTTGACGATCCTTACACAACCAAAACTATTTTTATTTCACTGGTCCGCCCCATTTTGGAGTATGGATCATGTGTTTGGTCTCCACAATATGGATCACACCAAGTTAAAATTGAATCTGTTCAAAAACAGTTTCTAATTTTTGCTCTTCGTGGTTTAAACTGGGATCGAAATGTTAACCTGCCCTCTTATTCTAAAAGACTTCTTCTAATTAACCTTTCCCTCCTTACTTAATCGTAGAGTAATGCTTGGTACTTTGTTTATTCATAAGCTTCTAAATGGACAAATAGATTGTCCTAATTTACTTAATCAGGTCAAATCTATCTATACCTTGTAGACTAACCCGAAATTATGTCCCTTTAACTTTAACACGCTGTACTTCTAACTATTCTTTGCATGAACCTTTCCGAGTTCTCTGTTCCGACTACAACCGCCTTTGTTCTGTAATCGGATCAGAGTTCTCTTTAACTATTCTAAAAACTACTATTTTAAGTTATCTATCTAGTAGTTAGTCTTAATTATTATTTTAGTTGTCGTCCGTTGTCCACGCAACTTCGTTTTTGCATGCTGTCTGATAGGGTTCGCGCGTAACAGGCTTGGACCACTTGAACGTACTGCGCATTGTACGCGTCAACGTCCAGAAGATATTACTTAATATTACTTAAGTCGCGTTCTTCTGTCAGAAACAATTTGTCCCGCCTTGCTAAACGCCCTTTCGGACTCGACAGATGTTGCGGGGATGCACAAATATCTTGAAATTAACTTATTCATACATGGAAAGTCCATCTGGTTAACCTGTAATAAAATTTAATGTTAAATGTCAAAGAAGCTAACTTCGGCTTTGCCAAAGTTTGTATACCCTTGCAGCTTCATTCTTTTATTACTTAATTTAAAAACAAAAATTTTGTAGTAATTGGTATTAATGTTTAATAAAATCAAAAAACAAAAAAGAAGAAAAATCTCAACTAAAAATTTTCCCTTATTCACCGAGAATCGAACGCACCAAACACCGAACCATCGTGCGACCGATCTTTACGTACTATGCCACCATCCTCACTTAACTCAGTTCGACATATATGGTATCTCGCTCTTTAAATTTCGTTCTGTGCAACAACACAACGCAAATGTTTCTGTATCTCTCACACACCGCGTGGTCACGAATTTTTGCATATGAATGTAAGATGTGTGCTGGGTTGCTGGTCGTTTTTTTTTTTGTAGCCCTGGCTACATCGGTGAAAAAGTTGTCTGCGAGAAAAATCGAAAGTCGTCGGAAAAAAATAAGTAGAAGAATCAAGTCGCTTTAAACGTTGTATTTAATTAAGCCTAATTTGTGAGCCCGGCCTATTGGTACTAATTTGTTTTTGTAAACTGATTTAGCACTATAACTATCTATTTGTTTTTATACAAATAAATCCATTACATGTATGTATGTGTGTGCGTGATTTGTTGGAATTTGTTTTTGTTTCTTTGCTGCCAAAGAAAGTTGCCTATTTTACTCGAGGTACCTCCACATTTTAGTTAATAACTCCGGTGATAATTATCCGATCCGACTAATTTTTAAACTTTACCTGCACAATCGATTGAGTTACTTAACTTGTTTCATGTTTCAACTATGTAGCTTAAAATTTAAGCTCGAAAACGTCTGGCTAAACAGACAGACGGACAGACGGACGGACAGACGGACAGATGGACAGACGGACATGTCTCAATCGACTCGGCTGTTGATGCTGATCACATATATCTGATCTGATATATATACTTTATGGGGTCGAAAACGTATATTTCTATGCGTTACAAACAACTGACCAATTTTATAATACCCTCTGCAAGAGTATGAAAATTAGATGTTGTTTATCAATAACTAATTATTTAATTTCACCTTAATTCACAAATTCAGGAATTTGTGACCATTCCTCAAGCAACACTTTTTTTAGGTCATTTTTTGACGAAATTTGTTGTCCTTGAACAATTAGCTTAAGAAAGGCCCAAAAAATTTCTATGGGGTTGACGTCAGGACTTTGAGGATGTCTATGGATCGGCTTGGAGTTGTGCAATAACCACATTTTAACATTCCAAGCAATGTGTGTGGGGTCATTATCTTGCTGAAATATGAAGACACTTCTTTCAAGACCCATTTTAGCAGCTCTGGAGCACAAATTTTCCTTCAATATTTTAAAATACATCTCAGCATTCATTGTCCCATTGATAAATATCAAATTTCCGACTCCTTGAGCCGACATGCAGCCCCAAACTAGCACCGATCCTCCGCCATGCTTAACCGTGATCTGACATTTTTTAAATGAAATTCTTTACAGGCTTACGGCCAGACTTTTCCTTCGCCCTCGCAACAAAATATATTAAATTTACTTTCATTGCTGAATATAATTGGTTTCCAGTAAACAAAAACCAATTTCATATGCTTTTCGGGGATGTTGGACGCTTAGACACATTGGCGGCTACCAGCAACGTTTTCTTTCTGGGGCATCTTCCATTAAATCGTTCTTTCTAACCACCTGGCGAACGGATTCGTTCGAAACTTTGGCTTCCAAGGATGCTAAAATCACACTGTTTATTTTTAAAGCCGACAAATAAGGATTTTTCCTGTTTTCTTTTAGGATTTTTCGCTTTTCCCTTGCTGTTAATTTTTTTGGCTGGCCTGCACGTGGCAGTTTTCAAGAAAATTTCGTGCTTTCAGTCGGGACAATTTATTTTTTATGGTGTAGGCGCTTCGCTCAAACAGCTTACTAATATATTTAAAAGTTCTTCCTTCATTGTGCAGGTGCAAAGTGACTTTTTATTAACAAACGTTCAACTGTGACCCTTTTGGCATTTTTATTTAGATACGCAAGAACAGCGACAATGAACAATAATATTTTTCCCCGAAATGACTTCTGTCTGACTCTACTATTATAAACAGCTTTACAAAAAAGTTATCAGTCCTCGGTAGATGAGTTGTCTAAGTGGCCCAGTCATTTAGTCAACTGAACAACGAGGATCTGGGTTCGAATCCCAGGCTAGTGTATGGATGTAGTTTTTCGTCTAAGCCGAAGGCCTTAGTTGCCAGTGCTTGTAAAATATAGTAAGGTTGATAGTTTATAACTATATCCTATACTTTAATAATAATATAATAATAATAATAATAAAAAAAGTTATCCGCCCAAAAATAACAGAAAAATCGATATTTTTTATAGAGCGACGAATACTTTTTTGACATGCAAAATGTAGTTTTGAATAAATAATACTTAATATAAATAATAAAAAAAGTAGTCATATATTATTTCATATTTTGCAATTCTCAATACTTCTCGCAAATACCAATGTCGCCTTGGCATTAGTCAAAGTCATATAGGTATATCTCGATATTTATTGTCCATTTTGACTAAATTTGGTCAGCTTTTGTTCGATATATTCGTCAAAATAAGATCTTATACCTATGAGTAAATATTAAAATATAACATGATTTTAAATAAACTTATTGTAAAAAAGTCTGTTTTCCTGAATGAACATACAGCGACGAATACTTATGTGAGTGACTGTATCTATTTGTTTTTGGGGGCTCGTCCTCGTGCTATCAGCTAATATAAAGACAATCAGTGCTTAAGTTGTGAAATGGTTTTTAAAAGTTGTTAAAAATCATTTAAAGTTGTAAGTTGCTATTGGAAAATTCGCGAGAAGAGTTGTGAAATTAAAAGAGTTGTTGTTGAATTGATGACAAAAACGAAGGTAATCCGACGAAAACACTGAGAAAAAACGCGCGGGCGCCGAAATGTAGGGACAAAACGAGACCTTGGAAAAAGCTAACGAAATTGAAATACACGAAGAGAAGCAAGAAGTTGGATACACAACAAGAGCAAGAAAAATTTAGTCGAAAAACGAGAAGAGAATACGAAAGAGAATAATTTGGAAGAAGAGAACAACACGATGTTGAAAAATTTGATACAGTTGCTGACGCTGAAAATCGAAGCTGACGAAGTGAAACAGGGTGACTCAGGCATTCAAGCAGACGATTTTGCTAAAGTGGTACCCAACTATGATGGACAAAGTATGCCCGTGGAGATGTGGTTCAATAATTTTGAACTGAATGCTGAGGCCTATAGACTAACTATGAAGCAAAAATATGTTCAGGCACGATCTAAAATGACTAAAGTTGCAAAGTTATTTTTAGATTCAACTCCAGTACGCAGTTATGACGATCTTCGTGTCCAATTGGAAAACGAATTTGGCATGGACGACGTATGTAGTGCTAATATACATCAGAAGCTACGTGAGATTAAGATGCAGAAAGAAGAAACTTTTCGAGAGTACATGTTTCATATGAAGTCAATCGCAGCAGAAGGCAATATAGATATGAAATCGGTACTGCGCTATATAGTAGACGGTTTGAACATGAAGAACGACTTAAAGATCAACTTATATTGCGCCCAGTCATTCAGAGAGCTACGAGAAAAATATAAAATCTATCAGCACGCAATGGAAATGGCAAAGATCGATGTGCCACAAGGTCTGAAGAAAGTTAACCAGAGAAACTACGAAAAAAAGCCTCGTTGCTTTAACTACGGATCAAGTGAGCATCTTAGAAAGGAATGCAATGTGACAACAAAATGTTTTCGCTGCAATGGTGAGGGTCATATCTCAAAGAACTGTCCAAAGATTGCGAATACTGATGCAGTGTATAATTCGAAGCGCATGGAGACTGCAAACATTGCTGTAGTACAAAATACAAAACGCATAAACAAAGTCGACATAAAAGGTTGCAACATTAACGCTTTGGTTGACACAGGAGCGGATGTGTCTTTGGTGTCCAGAAGCGCTGTAAAGAAGATTGGAGTTAAAAGTCTGGAGAAAGCTGTCAAGGGTCTAGGCGGAAATGCTACTCATCCGCTTGGTACTTTTCAAGCTGAGGTCAAGGTGGACGACGTCCAGACGGTCCAAAAATTTGTTGTGGTCGCAAACGCAGATGTGCCGTATGATGTGATACTAGGCTATGACTTTATGAAAAAATTCTACGTTACGTCGTCGGAAGCAGGGTATAAGTTTCCCCAGCAGGGGGATAAAACTTCTAAGGATAATCAGTTAAGTATTTTTAATGTAACAGAAACCGACTCTGATATAGATGTACCCTCAGATTTCGAAAATGATGTGCGAGCAATGATCAGCGACTACAAGGCCGTGGAATACCCAAACGTTGAAGAGAGAACCCAGAATGCTGCAGAAGTAACTGATGCAGTTAGTCTACAGATTGTCCCAGATGGTGTTATCTTGCCGTTTCGCTAAGCACCAAGTCGTCTGCCGGCTATTGAAGTTGCAGCAGTGAAGCAACAAGTCGACGAATGGCTCAATGCTGGAATCGTTCGCCGATCGTCATCCAATTTTGCCAGTCGAGTCGTTGTGGTCAAAAAGAAAGATGGCTGCTATAGAACCTGCGTAGATTTTCGAAAGCTGAACAGTATGGTGTTGAAGGATGGGTTTCCGGTTTTCAACAAAGCTCCGTTTGGATTCTGTAATTCACCTGCAGTATTTATCCGATATGTGACAAATGTTTTTCAAACGTTGTTAAATGCAGACGTGCTGGATCTGTATATGGATGATATTATAATCAATGCAACGACAGCACAAGAATGTCTCAACAAGATGAAGAAAGTTTTTGACACAGCAGCAGCGTTTGGACTTAAAATTAAATGGAAAAAGTGTCACTTTCTAAAAAACCCTGTTGATTTTTTGGGCTATCTGCGATGGACAAATTAAGCCAGGACAAGAGAAGACCAAGGCTGTCAATAAGTTTAAAGTACCAGAAAATATAAAGGCAATCCAAGCATTTCTGGGCTTACCTGGATTTTTTCGCAAGTTTATTAAGGGGTATTCAATTATTGCCCGACCATTGACTGATCTTTTGCGTAAAGACGTTGCTTTTAGGATGGATGCGGTTGCACTCAAGGCTTTTGAAGAATTAAAAAGAGCTCTCACTGTCGAACCAGTACTGAAACTGTATGATCGCAATGCCAACACAGAAATTCACACAGACGCGTCAAAAATGGGATTTGGAGCAGCATTGTTGCAATGGAAGGGTGGCCAGTTGCATCCAGTGTGGTTTTGGAGTAAAAAGTCTTCGGAAACTGAAGCTCGACAGCATAGCTACATTTTGAAAGCGAAAGCAGTATACCTTGCCTGCCAAAAGTTTAGACAATACGTTTGGGTCAAGTTTAAAGTTGTTACTGATTGCGCAGCTTTTAAGCAGACAATAAACAAGAAGGATGTTCCTAAAAACGTGGCGCGATGGATAGTCTATTTGCAGGATTTTAACTTCGATGTGGAGCATGGAGCTGGAGAGAGACTTAAACATGTGGATTGTCTCAGTCGCTATCCACAAGGAATTATGATTATACGATCGGAAACGTCGGCAAGATTTAAAAAAGCACAAGTACAATGTCAAAGGCTCTGATTGAATTGTTGCAAAATCAACCCTATGAAGATTTTAAATTAAAAGGCGGTCTTTTATACAAAACGGTTGGCGGTAATGAACTTTTGGTTGTCCCGAAACAAATGGAAAAAGATATCATTGTTGAAGCCCACAATGTTGGCCACTATGCGATGCAAAAGACAATGCATACAGTTCAGCAGTCTTATTGGATACCGCATTTACAGTCAAAAGTTGCCCGAATTATAAATAACTGCGTCAAATGCATAATTTATAACAAAAAGTTTGGCAAAAAGGTAGGATTGATGCAGGTGATAGACAAAGGAGATAGACCATTAGAAACGATACAAGTGGATCATCTTGGGCCTTTAGACGCAACATCAAAAAATATAAGTATATATTTGCTATGGTCGACGCCTTCACGAAATTTGTTTAGTTATATCCAACAAAAACAACAAGTTGCGAAGAAGTTCTACGAAAGTTAAAAGAGTGGTCCGCTATATTTGGTAACGCTGTTCGAATTATCAGTGACAGAGGATCTGCGTTTATAGCTAAAGATTTCGAGGAATATATTAAGTCGAACGGAATTCACCATGTTTGGACAACAACGGGCGTTCCAAAAGGCAACGGTCAGATCGAACGTGTAAACAGATCTATCATTACGATTATTTCCAAGCTGTCTGCGGATGAACCGGCAAAATGGTTTAAGTATGTGCCAAATGTGCAAAGAGCTATTAATTCTCATGTCAATGTATCAACGAAAAGATCACCATTTGAACTAATGCTGGGTGTTCAAATGAATAATGGACCAGAGAATCGGATTCTTAAGTTGTTACAGGAGGAAGCATGCAATAAATTCGATGAAGAGAGACAGTCGATGAGAGCTTCTGCCAAATGGGAAATTACTAAAGCCCAGGAAGCATACAAGAAAAAATTTGATTCAAAACGCAAGATTGATAACGTATATAAATTTGGAGATTTGGTAGCGATTCGACGTACACAGTTCGTTGCGGGTCGCAAGCTTGCGAAGTGAATATCTTGAATATGTCTGGCCGACAAAATAATTGATTCCTGGGCATCGAACGACTTGAAGAAGAGATTTTTGGAAAGAGAGCAGACGCTAAGTGAGATAATACATTCGTGCCAGGTCTATGAACAAGTGAACAAGCACTCGGAAACAATGCTGGGAGACGATGTAGCCGACACCGGGAACAAAATTTCGACAAAGGAAACGGTTCGGACGAGAGCCACTAAAGGCTTGCACAAAATGTGGGCGTGAGGACCATGATGCTGATGACGGGAATTGTCCAGCGCGGGATAAAGTTTGTGCACGCTGTAATCTGGTTGGTCATTTTGCTAAGCAGTGTAGAACTCGAAACTCGAAGAGGTTATCGGGCGCCGATGGACACTTCAACCCAAAGCGGCGCAAGATATTTTCAAATGTTCGAAGCATCGAAGACCAGTGGGGAAGCGATGAGGAAGTCAAGGATTTGGAGTGTTTCAGGATTGATGGTTCGTCCGGAAGCGATAACAATATTATATGCAACGTTGGAGGTCAACCAATGGAAATGATAATCGACTCAGGATCGCCTGCAAATTTGTTATGTGAGAAGCATTGGGAAGTGTTGTGTAGCAACAACGCAGTGATGTGGAATTGAGAACCAAGCGACGGATAGATGTAAAGCATACGCGACTGATGATCCCCTCAAGGTCTTTAAAGTTTTCGAAGCCCCTATAAGCGTGAAGCTGAACCAAGAATTAATTGCTAAGTTTTACGTAATAGAGAAAGGTTGTCAATCGCTTCTGGGAAAGAAAACGGCCGTTCAGCTCAAGGTTCTAAAAATAGGTTTGGAAGCTTGTCGGGTCGAGACTTTGGTACCGTTTTCAAAAATAAACGACAGGCTTATAACACTGACTGTCGATTCTAGCGTGAAGCCAGTACACAAACCAATGAGACGTGTGTCAGTGGCACTGGAAGGAAAAGTGGCAGATAAAATAAAGGAGGCCTGTGATCGTGACATAATAGAACCGGTAAGGGGTCCGAGTGCATGGATTTCTCCGGTTGTGATTGCGTTTAAAGAAAATGGGGAAATAAGAGTATGCGTCGATATAAGGAAGGCAAACAGAGCTATAAAACGAGAACATTATCCGCTACCAACCTTCGAAACCTCCAGCCAGAATGGAACGTTGGCTTTTGAGCTTTGAATTTAAGGTTATGTATCGCTTTAGAAAGGAAAATATTGCCGAGTCGATATCAAGACTTTGTAAAACCCAGTCTTGTGATTCTTTCGATGAAAGGGGTGACTATAACATCTGCCAGATAGTCGCTTGTGCTACACCGAAGGCCATACCGATACCAGAAATAAGAAAAACATGCGTTAGTGACCGAGAAATATCGGCCGCTGTGACACTTCTTAAAGACGATAACTGGACAGAGGATATAACAAACTGTTATTACCTATTTCGATCTGAGCTATCAACAGTTTGTAGCATTTTGTTGCGTGGTACCCGCATAGTGATACCAAAATTGCTACGTCAGAGGGTTTTAGAATTGGGCCATGAAGGACATACCGGCGAATCGGCCATGAAGCGCCGGATGAGAGTGAAGGTGTGGTGGCCACGTTTGGATAAAGATATCGAGCAGCATGTGAAAATGTGCAAAAGCTGCTTAGTAGTATCGCAGCCTACACGTCCACCGCCGATGCAGCGGCACGTTTTTCAAGACGGGCCATGGCAGTGTTTGGCAACCGATTTGTTGGGCCCTCTACCGAACAATGATAATGTGTTAGTACTAATTCATTATTTTTCGCACTATCAGAAGATTACATTCATCAGTTCAATTTTATAGCAAACAATCATCACGGCGTTCAAGGAAATTTTCTCCAGACTTGGCATTCCGAAGTCATTAAGGACAGACAACGGACGGCAGTTTATTAGTGCTCAATTCAAAGATTTCAGTGAAGCTAATGGCATTACATTGATTACGACACCTCCGTATTGGCCCCAAGCCAATGGGGAAGTGGAAAATATGAATCGGTCGTTGGGCAAACGACTGAAGATTGCTGCGGTGAATAAAGGCAATTTTAAAGAGGAGTTACAAAAACTTATATTGACTTACAACACGACACCTCATGGAACTACTGGTTCTACACCTTCGGAACTTATGTTCAATCGGACCATAAGAGATAAGCTGCCTGACATTCGAGACATTGTAGAAGAACTAGTAGATACCTCAGCCAGAGATAATGATTTGGTCAATAAGCAAAAAGGAAAGGTTATAGGTGACAAGGTTAGAGGTGCCAAGTAGCACGATGTAAAGGTGGGAGACAAGGTGTTGCTGAAAAGTGTGGTATTTCCCTCCAAGTTAATACCTAACTTTGATACAACTGAGTACGAAGTCGTTGAAAGAAATGGAAGTGAAGTAGAGCTTTTTGGGAAAGGAAAGATAATCAGACGGAACGTGAGCCATTGCAAGAAGATACCGTTCGATAATTGACCATATAAAAATGGCAACTCGAATGAGGAGGACACCCCAGTGGATTCGCAACGATCAACGTCTCCAGCACCATCGGCAGTGATTCCGGACCAACCTAAAATGATGGCCGCCAACCCGTCTTTGCAGCCCATGCATTATGTGGAGGAACGTTCAGCGCTGGGAAACCTAAAGACCGGGTTGAAGTTGAAGCTTAAAAGAAGAGGAGAGATGTGGGAACCCTGTGAGGGGGATGAATAACATATGCGTGTTGTGTCAGTTGTTAGAATCGAACCGATCGAGCGAGAAATTGATATTAATAAAATAAACTACAAGCGAACCCAAAATACGAGTTGTTACAGTATCTAATACTTCTCAAATCGCGAAGCCGAGACAGTCGGCGATATCGAGAGGGCGGGGCGCGCTATACCCAAGTAGCACATTGGGCCTCTGCCGGGATAGCTTACCAAAAATATTTTTGAAAACATTTTTAATCAAAGTGGAGATATTTTTCATCTCGAAAATATGCGAGTACGTCTTCACCTGGTTCCATATGTTTAACAAGTTAGTTCGTTTCAGCTTGGAATACTGTCGGAGCAAAAATGGTATTTTGTTGAACTCATACATATTTTCCGTTGGATATTACGAAAACGGTGCGTATTTTTTGATGATTCCTCTACTTCGATTTGATGATAGCCCAATCGTAAATTGGGTTGTGTAAAATAAGCGTTTCCAGCTAGCTGCGGAAATTGCATTTACAAGTTAAATATAGGGAAGGGTATTTTTACCGATTAAGACGACGTTTACCAAAAATATTTTTAATGTTTTAGAAGCTACATCATCTCAAAGTGGAGACATTTTTCATGTGTGAAAAATGTACAATTTTTACGAAAATTTGCAACTTTGAAACTGAATGCTGGCCGAATTAACCAACTGATCTTAAATATTTTTACTTTATTGGAAATGATATCAATTTTTTAATTATTTGCTGTAAAAAATTGAAAAATTAAATGAAATTGAAAATACCCAGTAAATTGGTGATGTTTCAAAAATACACCAAATTTTGGCAATTATTAACACCGAGATACATGTTGGGACCAAATATAGGGAACATTCACCAATCAGACCTATATTATGTAGTCTTGTGCATTTTTGCGTTTTTTGAGCAAAAGCCAAAAACTAGTGCGACCTCGCGTTAAAATCGCGTTTAAGGAAGAAGAAGAGAGCATACAAGAAGGGCCACAACACATCTATCCCGCGTGTCTGGTTGAATGTTCTGCCAACCATTTGGTATAGGTAAGGATATTTTTACCGTAATACGATTAAGACGGCGCACAGTGAGGCCTCTGAGGCCTGAAAACTGAAATCGACTGATAATATTTCTGAAATTATGGATCCAAAATATTTTTTAAAGCTGATAAGAATTGTAGGTGCTACATCATCTCAAAGTGGAGACATTTTTCATGTGTGAAAAAAATGTACAATTTTTACAAAAACTTGCAACTTTAAAACTGAATATTGGCCGAATTAAACAACTGATCTTGAATATTTTTACTTTATTAAAGAAGTAGATCAATTTTTAGCTATAATTTGTTGTACAAAATTGAATGAAATTTGAAATACTCAGTAAATAGGAGATGTTTCAAAAATTCATTAAATTTTGGTTCAATAGAATAAACAGAGAAACACATTGGGAATAAATACAAGTGAAATAGGGAACATTCACCTATCTGATCTATATTGTGTAGTCTTGGGCATTTTTGCAGTTTTTGAGCAAAAAACTAGTGCGGCAACGCGTTAAAAAAGCGTTCCAGGTATAAGGAAAAAGAAGAGTGCATGCAAATGTGGCAAACTATTATTTGATATTTACATATTTATAATATAACAAAATCAGTAGAGAGAGCATATAATACAAGTCAAACCTACTTTAATTGTTAAAAGCCTGAGAAAAATATGTAACCATCGCAGTAGACAGACTCGCTACTCTGAAAACACGACACACTAAAAAAAAGATCCTGACACTTAGAGCGTTAGAAGTGCAAATCTGAAAACTTCCTGAAGTTATCCAAATTATGGTGTCTACCAAGGCCACTGACAGCTGATGGAAATGCAGCGCTAGTAAGATTGCCAAAATTTAATCCGACGGTGCAGTCGCGGACGACGCAGCCTGGTGTTCTTATCGACTTATTGCCAATAAATAAAGAGATACCATTTATTGGCAGTTGTTTCCGTCATGGTGTCATGTAATGTTTGGCGTTTAGTTATGTTAATTTGGCATTGATTTGGCATGCAAGTTTGGAACTGGATGCGTAGTCTTCAGGTGGCGACATTTGTCGCTGTAATTAAGAGAAATTACAGGAGAGGCTGTTGACGGGTGTGGTTCAATGGCTGGCAGATGGATTTGCGACTGTGTGGCAGTTAGAGACTATTGTAGTGGTCATATAGTGTATGCAAAGGTCGCTACATCTCTATACCACTTAAGAAGGCACGCAATGCATCTGCATATGCGTAGTCATCAGATTACAATATACAAGCATTCTTGCCTTATTGAATTATTTTGTAGGATAAGCATTCCATGTAAACTAGACCGTAAGAAATGGTATAAAGCGGCCTCGTCCCTAAGAGGTCAGTCAGCCTAATCGTATCCATCTGCGCCGCGTACAAGTCGCTCTCAAAAAACCAACGAAATTCTTATTACCCTAATTTACGATGCCTCTTACACCAAATCCATTATACTCAATCACGTTGTATTTCTTATGTTGTTAAAAATATCCAATAGAATAGGAGAGTTCCACTTCTAGATATTGAAACGAAGTTTCTTATCGCGAGGTAGGGGCTAAACCGAAAAAATTAAGACTAAAAAGTGTAACGACACTTTTACCGTTACCAAATGTTTTGTCTTTTTCTTTCGCATTGAACAGTGTATGAGTATGTAGACAGAGAGGGACGCACAAGCAGCGATCGCGAGCTCGAATTTGTGGGCAGAGGGACGCACAAGCAAATGCGGAAGAGGAAAGAGGTAGCGGACTCGAGTTATTAGGCAGAGGGACGCACAAGCAAATTCGAAAGGGAAAAGAGGTAGCGGACTCGAGTTTTTAGGCAGAGGGATGCACAAGCAAATTCGGAAGGGAAAAGAGGTAGCGAGCTCCAGTTTGTGGGCAGAGGGACGCACAAATAAATGCGGGACGAACAAGTAAATACGGGATGCACAAGCAAAGATTCTGAGATTGAGAAAGCGTCATAAATGTGTGAGGCAGAGGTAAGAAGAAAAAAGGTTGCGACCGCGTCTCGCTGCCCACAAACTCACACATGCATATACGTACATATGTATTCGCTGTATATGCTCGGATTCGCGATCCCGATCCCTTTTTCTCTGCCCGGATGCTTGTTTGTTGCAAATATTGTCGACGGGCGAAATTTGGCAGCCCACCTTGCATAAAATTATTATTGCATCTTACCCTTAGAAAGTCTAAAATACCTGAGCAAAAGGTTTTTTCAAAATCTAAAGACGTTTAGAAGAAATTTTTTTGGAATTTTGAATTTTTTATAGATTATCGTATGGGCTGAAGTGTTACAATTTAAATAATGTTTGGTTTTTGCAATTCGGATCAACGTAACCGTTGGCATTTTGGTAGCATTTGAGCTACTTTTTTTATATGGTTTCCTGTTGGGCGGAGTATTTCGAAATATGTACAATGTACATTCATCCATATGTATATAGTTTTTAAAAAAATATTAAAAAAAAATTGTTAAAGTATTAATTAAAATTAATTTTTTTTTTTTCAAAATTGCATGAATAAAGCAGCTCTTACCCCCTCAATCGAAAGAAACTTCATTTCATCTGGGTGTCCCATGACACCTCTCTTCTTTTTTATTATTTAGGCTTTGACTTTGATAAATACATATAAGCGATGGCATATGGTAGTTAATTGACATTCAAATAAAATGCTCTTAGTCCGCATTTACAGCGAAGACATGCTATCTCACTCACACGTATTAGCCAATGTTGCGATTGTAGTATCAAAACATTAAAAATGAGATGAAGTCATAAAGGTAAATATTTAGTTATTCTAAAACGTCGCTCGAATTTGCTATCGACTAAATAATTGTGAAGGGTACCCCCCTTTTGAAAAAATCAATTGGGTTTCCAAATATAGAAAAATATTAGCAACCTTCGATTGGACTTGAACTATTAGTTAGTTCCTTGTTCCCCATGTTTTTTTCTTTTTTTTTTTGCCCAAGCGTCATCTATATTTAAATAATCAATTATATCTATTTTTATGAATAATAATATAAGTATAATAAAATTGGTCAGATGTTTGTAACATATAGAAATATACGTTTCCGACCCCATAAAGTATATATGTATATGTATTCTTGATCAGCATCAACAACCGAGTCGATTGAGACATGTCCTTCTGTCCGTCTGTCTGTTTGTTCTGGCGTTTTCGAGCTTAAATTTTAAGCTACATGGTTAAAACGTGAAAAATTAAGTTGCTTAATCGATGATCCAGATCAAGTTTGAAAATTAGTCGGATCGGATAATTATCATCGGAGTTATTAACTAAAACGTGGATTTACCAAGAGTAAAATATGCAATTTTCTTTGGCAGCAAAGAAACAAAAACAAATTCCAAGAAATCACTCACACACATACATATGCAAAAATTTGTCACCACGCGGTGTGTGAGAGAGACAGAAATATTTGCGTTGTGTTGTTGCACAGAACAAAATTGACAGAGCGAGATGCCACGCGTTTGCTATTTATGTCGAACTAGCTTATGTGAGTTAAGTGAGGATGGTGGCGTAGTATGTGAAGATCGGTTGCACAATAGTTCGGTGTTTGGTGGGTTCGATTCCCGGTGAATACGGGAAAATTTTTAGTTAAGTTATTTCTTCTTTTTTGTTTTTTGATTTTGTTAAACATTAATACCAATTATTTTAGAACTTTTATTTTTAAATTAAATAATAAAAATGTGAAGCTGCAAGGGTATACAAACTTCGAAATTTTATATATTATATTATATTTTATATACATATATAAAACAAAGACAGGTTTGTTACAACACTTATAACTCGAGATCTGCTGAGCCAATTTTCATGGTTTTTGATTTGTTGGATTTGTCTCCGCCCCGAATAGCAGAATATATCTTAATTGCCTTAATCTGCCTGGATAAAATTTGGATGATCTAGCTCTTAAAGCCTCCGAGATAACTTTCATGGTTCATTTAAATGAGGGGATAACCACGTTTTTTGGTTTAACTCCAATTACAAGGGAACGTGAGCTGGGTTTAGACCGTCGTGAGATAGGTTAGTTTTACCCTACTAAAAACCGCAGATACGGACCAATGGCACAATACTTGTTCGAGTATGACGCCACGATTGACGTAATGGTTTTCCCATTATTATATTATATTAAAATGGTATGCAGAAAAGAATTTTGCAACCATAATGTGCCGCTCCCCAGGCACAGGGTAGCCAACTGACACGTCATATTTTTAGTGACGAATATAAAATGGATTTCTTGAAAATCCTAATATTTCCCGAAATAATGATATGATATAAATTATTTATTTATAATCATACTAGAAAACCCGGCAAACGTTGTTATGCAGACATTAACCATTATTAAGATACTGATACTTTACCATTCAATGGATTTATCATTTTAATATTAAAATAATATCCATCTTCTCCTTGCCAAAACATCAGTGGGTATTGCAATGCGTCATATGATCGATGCTTCTAATGCACGTTTATGCGCCATTGTGCATTCGTCCCAGATGATGATTTTCGATGCCGCTAAAACTTTGGCCATTGCTGAGTGTTTTGCAATATTACACGTTGGTTCTTCAATAGTTTGAAGATTTAACGGCAATTTGAATGCTGAATGAGCCGTACGGCATCCTTCTAACAATGTGGCTGCTATTCCAGAAGAAGCAACTGCAACCGCTATTTTGGATCTCGCCCGAACAGTTGCTAAAACTAATGACATAAGGAATGTCTTGCCAGTTCCACCAGGGGCATCTAGGAAATATAAACCACCATTTTCATCAGCGATTGCCTTCATTAAAGTATCATAAACTTCCTTTTGTTGGTAATTCAACAGGGGTACATTCCTTTGAACTACTAAATCTAATTCCTGGTGATCATATTCACGTTCCCGTTCCAATTCTCGATTAAATGCGTCATTCATTTCACGATTTGGCGCTGGCATTCCCAACCTGATTAATAAATTACCGCACATAAGGTAACACATATCTTCGATCAAGAGTAAAGCACGATTATTTATCTCCTCATTCATCTCAATATCGTGATTTCTGGAACTGACACGACTTTGATGTAAAATATCTTCTGACATACTATCCTTGTATTTGTGCCACAGGTTACATGGGTTTGATAGAAAACATGTCGAAATTATTATAGCGAATAATGTGCGTATCTGACTTGGAGATGCAGAGATAATGGCTTCAGCGATTGTCGTATCCCAATGGATATCGTTTTCTAATAAGATCATGTTGGGAATATTACACCATTAACAGTTCGTAGTGTCTCAAATGAAGTTGGCCACGCACATTTACCAGCAACAACCTCAAATAGAAACATTCATCATTCTTTGGATGAACTGTATACATATGACCAAGAGCATCAGTAGAACGCACATCTGGATACCCAGGAACCGCATCACCTTGCTTCCCGTCTTTGAAAATTCTTGGATGAAGCATTCCAAGTATAATTATTAATTTAATAGAAATAGTTTTAATATTGATTTCTTACAAATATCAAATTGAGTTCATCGATGACATAACTAATCCGGCAAACTTTGCTCCAAAATATTTTATTTATTTCTTAAGTCACACGGGAACGCTGTCGAACGGGATAAAAAGTATCCTATGTCCATCTCCTGGCTCTAAGCTACCTCCCTACCAATTTTCAGCCAAATCTGTTCTGCCGTTCTTGAGTTATAAGTGGTGTAACTAACACGACTTTCTTTTATATATATATAATAATATAATAATAATAATAATAATAATAATAATAATAATAATAATAATAATAATAATAATAATAATAATAATAATAATAATAATAATAATAATAATAATAATAATAATAATAATAATAATAATAATAATAATAATAATAATAATAATAATAATAATAATAATAATAATAATAATAATAATAATAATAATAATAATAATAATAATAATAATAATAATAATAATAATAATAATAATAATAATAATAATAATAATAATAATAATAATAATATATAATATAATATAAGATTAATGAAAATTATATATTGATTTAAAGTATATTGAAAATTATAAATTTTTAGCATGTTGTTAATATATCAGTCAGGTACCACCGCCGCCCTAGTTATATACAAATTGTCGGCCAACAATTAAGTGTACATACATACATAACCTGTATAGCTCTCTCAGTTGCTTCATTGGGAAGTATATGTGATTGCAAGGAATTGACGGAAAGGCACCACCAAGTAGTGAAGCCTGCAAACAATATTATATTATCATATATAAATATAAGAATTAAGAATACGATGGATAAGAATACAATTTTTTCATCCTATATGGATATTTGAATGCAATTCGATACCGCCGCCTAGAGTTCTAACTATAAAAAGTTGTCATATACAGCTCTCTCAGTTGCTTCATAGGGAAGTATACATGAATGAGATAGTGAAGCCTGCAAACAGTAATATATTTATCAGATATAAATATAAGAATTAAAATATGATGAATAAGAATACAATTTTTTCATCCTATATGGAAGTTAACTCCGCTTGGCGTTCCCTCAATCATGCCCAGTGGCAAATATATTGAGGAGTAGCGGCAGCGCCGACAGCGGCGACAGTTGCGGGAGCAACAGCAGCATCAGCGTTGTGTGAGGCGCGAGAAACTGACCTGGGCAGAAGAGTTAGAGTCGGCGAAGAGGTCGGAGTGTAATCAGGGAGTATGAAAGTGTTAGTGGGTAAGATTTGTGTATCGTGGCCGCGGCTACAAGGCCTGACAGCTGATACAAAGTAAACTAGCGCACAAGCAGGGACCGCTGTCTGTCGTGGGAGTTGTCCAAAGAAATATGGAAAGTGAACGACAGAGTGAGAAAAAGAATAATAAAATAAATAAAATTCAAAAGACAGCAAAATTCAAAATTTTAAACCACTGCGACAACAAAAGTTTGCGAGTGGCAGTTATAGTTGTAAGAAAACTCGAATCGAAATTAAACAAGCAAAAAATTAAAACGAAAAATAAAAAAGAAAAAACAAACGAAAGACGCGTGAGTATTAGCCGCCAGTCGTGTCTTCTGTCGAGGGTATCCTCTGGATGGAGAATGTAGAGTCATTCCCACCTTAGTAGGTCCTTAGTGGAACAAAAAGGAAAATGGGAACCTCCCACAACCAGCATAGGGGGGCATGGCCTCAGGCACCTCACGCGCAATTTAAATGTCTCAATACCAAGTACCACGAACGTTTGGGTGATAGTATTGGTGTTCACCAGGAAAATCATTCACTGACGCTTTGACGATTTGACGATGCGCTCTTTAACACTTTACCAAGAAATATGATCACTTGGTTGGCGTTCATCAGAAAAAGCCATCCACTGTGGCGTTGAAGTCAGATGTGAAAGACTATTTGATCTACGGGACGCAGATCTCGAAAAAGGGGAGGAGTTATCACCGCTTTGCATTCCCTCAATTATGCCCAGTAGCAAATATATTGAGGAGCAGCGATAGCGCCGACAGCAACAGCAGTATCAGCATTGGCCGAAGGGCGAGCAACTGATTTGGGCAGAAGAGTAAGAGTCGGCGAAGAAGTCGGAGTGTAATCAAAGAGTGTGAATGAGTTAGTCGCTACGATTTATGTATCGTGGCCGCGGATACAAGGCCTGACAGCTGATACAAAGTTAACTTGTATATACTTTTTAATAGCTCCGGCGGGGACTCGAGTTGCTGAAGTAAATTGATAATATTGAAGACTTGTTTTATGGATTTTGTAAGGAACCATCTTGGCCCTTTGTTTTTCGAGTTCATGTGCAGGAAAATGTAGCTACTGGGTTCAAGGATAGTAGGACGATAGGTCATTGGCGGGGTTAAGCACGTGGCTATGCTGGGTGGGTTCGGGTATCCCTGAGGATTCTTCGTTGTGGCAGGTATAGTCGTCTTCGCCCCAATTAGGAATCTCTAGTGGATACACTGAGGGCTAAAGAAGTTAGTATAGGATACTAGCAGTGTGTCTCCGTTGCTTAGGGCCTAGATAAATGGGGCGGAGGCGCCCAAATTGGATTGGGCGGAAAGTTCGGTTTTATGGGTAACGTTACCGCCCGAACTAGGAACCATTAATGGATATCCCAGTGGGTGGGGAATATTGTTCGAGGCTCGTAGTTGGGTTGATTAACTGATTTTAATGATAATTCAATTTTTCTCTTTTATTCCCTTCTTTGTAATCTCTTTCTTTCCGTTTATTTAAAACTGTACAAGGGTATGACCGAACTGCTCCATAACGCTTACCTCGATACTTTTTCGGCCTTCTAATATTTTTCTTCTTTATTTATCTTCACTTCTATCTATCTATCACTTTGATCACTTTCACTCGCTTTAAATTTAACTTGTAGACCCTCCTCCATTTTAAGCTTTGCCGGCTATGACTCCTTATCGGTTTTTCGATCAGCTCTTTCGACTCAATGTGACCTAATCTTGGGTCAAGATCGAGTCGACTTGGTAAAGGTGCTGTGTAGTTATTTATTTACAAAATGTGCAGTGTGGGAATTTCCACATAGCCACAATATATACATATATCTGGTAAAACGCCCACGCCCAGAGCCTTAGCAGTCATCTCGCTCAGTTACAGCTTCGAATGTCATCCAATTCCAGTGTCACCTGAATCACTCAGCAGTTCCTGCGCAAATAACATTGCAGGACAAAATCCCAAAAATATACTACAGTTCTCAATGCCAAACTTACAATACAGTACGCAACGCCAAACTTAAAACGCGGTTTTTGAGAATTTTCAGGTTCGTTTCCCTCGCTTCACAGGTCGTTCCAAGAGCCGTCCGAAGATCGCTGACCACCACCGTATAGGACTCCTGCCAATAGCGTGTCAGAGAGAACCATCTGGCCATCACTTGATAGAGTGTCCTACTGCCCATAATTCCAAAATACACTATTGCACAGCATTAACGCTTCAACACGGGCGACGTTCAGTGTGCAGCCACCAACAAATTCTCTGCCCCAGCGTTAGCTGAGGGATAGCCTTCGGAATATCGCAATATCACCCCCTTAATGTTTGCTGGGTATTGCCATTGTGATTAGACACCGGGCCTGAAGAAATATTCCTGTCCGAGAGGATGTTTGATCTGGTGAGACCCCGGTTTCATATCACTGACGAGAGGATGTTTGATCTGGTGAGACCCCGGTTTCATATCACTGACGCTGAAATCAGTGAATCTCCAATAGTATTTCCGCCTAGAGAACCTTCAAAGCACGTGGAATTGCACCTTTTCGTCTTGCCCAACATTTCAAGTGCTACTCCGTCCAGCCCGGTTCCGATAAAGATAAAAGAGAACAACCCGCGTCTTCCTTTGGCAGATTTCCACGAAAGACATACAGCGGTTCTGGAGGAACATTCCTGTCCGAGAGGATGTTCGATCTGGTGAGACCTAATTCCGTGTCATTGACGCAATCAAAGGCACCTTCGATATGCCAGTTAGTGATAGTTTAGGTTGTACATCATTTTCCTCCATTTTGGCCTCGTTCATTAAATCGTCGTACAATATTATAACTCAACCCTCTGTCTCTGTATTTATACAACCTAATGTATGTATATGACAGTTATAAATACTTGTAAAAAAAGACATACTTTCGGTAAGGATACATTAAATTTACTTCTTAATGATCAAACGGTCGTGTTATTTTAATCTTGTAATAAGAAAAATAAAGTGAGCATAAAGGTCAATTTTATGAAAATAGTAATTTTGTAAGACAAACTAGCATTTTTTAAAATATTGTTTTCTTTATTTTTAGTTGGATACAAATGCTTAATAGCAGTTCACTGCGCTGTTGAAACTGGATATCGTCATTTTGACACATCATTTTATCATGAGAATGAAAAAGAAATAGGTGAAGCTTTTGCGTACGCAAATTCTATTGGGTAACGTCTCCAGAGAAAAATATTTTCCTGACAACTAAAGTACTGTTTTTCAATTTTGCATTGTTATCTGGATTACATATATCCTTTCATAATTTACAGCTGTGGAACATTCATCATGATCCCCGAGATGTTCGTCGAATATGTGAACAACAACTTAATTTGTTGAGCTTTGATTATATTGATCTCTATCTCATGCATTTTCCCGTGGGTTACAAGCACATGTGTGATGAAATACTCACACCTATAAAAGATGACAATGTATTATCCACGTAAGTGCAAAAAAAAATTATTTAGTTTGTTTTGGTATTTAGTGTATATTTATAATTCCAAAGCGACGTTGACTATATAGATACTTGGCGAGCCATGGAAGAGTTACTCAAGCTAGGTATGGTGCGTAGTATAGGACTCTCAAATTTCAATATGGAACAGATTCAACGTATTATTCAATGTAGCTCATCGAAGCCGGTGGTTAACCAAATAGAAATTTGGCCAGGCTTCATGCAAAAAGATCTAGTTGACTATTGTAGATATAATGGCATTGTTGTAACTGCATTTTCACCGTTTGGTCAGCCTAACCGTGAAGAACATACTCCAATATATTTTTTTCTGAAGGAATGAAACGTCTGATGAAGAAATATAGAAAATCTGCAGCACAAATTGTTTTGCGATACCTGGTAAGAAAATAGTTTACTTATCGCATTATAATATAATAAGAATTATGTTTTAAAAGGTGGACTATGGCGTTATCCCCATTCCAAAAGCAGGTAATCCTTTACATATTAGGGAGAATCTTAATATATTTGATTTTAAATTGGAGGATATGAATACGCGTGCATTGCGTGGCATTAAACCAATGGAGCGACTTGTTAAGTACGAGTCCATAAAAAATCATAAGTTTTATCCCTTCGAGCGCGATGATTAAGAAAGAAAATATGCCGATATTAAAAAAATTTAAAAACAATTACTTACAAGAACTTCTGCCCTCAGTTCATAAGTTTTTGCAATATCTTCCACCAGAGAAAAATCTTTTAATTTTGTTAAAAGAGGGTTTCTTGACAAAAAGTCAACATGTGCAATTCTTTTCCGATTTCTATACTGTATATCAAATGTAAACGCCTGCAGAAACGCCCACCATCGCTGTGCTCTAGAGGTTAGATCTTGTTTATATCTTGATGTGTTTAGTGAGTCAGTCAGTAAACACGGTAAAGTTCCTGCCCAACAGGTAACGTTTCTAACTCATACGAATGATATCTGGATTCCGCAGATGAGGTAGTTTTGCTCTAATATTCCATTACATGGGTTTGTTATAATTTTTGTGTAATAAAATTTTTCCATAGCCATTATAACTTGCATCTGTGTGCAACTCATTTGGATAATTAGGGTCGAAAATAACAAGAACTGGTTTACTCGTAAGAGTAGAAATAACATTTTTCCTTATTTGCTCATATTCTGTCTTCCAAATTTATTTTTGTCCGAAGTTAAGAAATACAACTGTTTCATTAACTGTGAAAATTCAATAAATTGTCGGAAATAAGATGCCATGCCAATGAATTGTCAAAGTGTGGTGACTGACTGCGGAGCCGGAAGAGCAATCAATGCTACAATATTTTTGTGATTTGGACTAATTTCACCAGCACTTATATTGTAACCTAAATATTGGATCGAAGTTTTCAAAAAGGAACATTTTGTAATGTTGAATGAAAACCCAGCCTCTGTTAAAACATTACGAACAATCTTTAATCTTTCCAACGCTTGACATTTTTTTGAGGGAGATATCATGATGTCGTCCATATAGACAATAACATACGAATTTGCTAAGTCACCTAACGCCTGCATCACTAACCCTTGAAAGACAAAAGGTGCGTTTTTAAGCCCGAACGGCATAGCCAAAAATTCATATTACCCATCTGGTGTCACAAACGCTGTGTACTCAACCGAGTCTGCATGTAAGGCAATCTGGTGATATCCGCTGGTCATATCAAAACTTGTAAAATAATTAACTCCTTGGAGTCTATTTGTTTGATTCTGTATAAGTGGTAATGGGTATTTATCAGCGACTGTATTTGCATTTAATTCCCTCAAGTCAACACAAAGTCTATCCATACCATTTTTTTTTTTTTTTCATAACCAACAATATTGGGTGAACAGCTTGGTCTAATTATTTTGCATTTCAACATTTCGTTGATTTTGACTTTAGCATATGCCGCTTACAAAATAATTCGACTACTTCTCCAACAATGAGTGTAGTTTTATTTTTTCTTGTCCCTCAAGTTCAGTATTAATATCACTGGGCTCAATACTCAATACTATATTATTAAATCTTTTGATATCAAATTTTGTACTTAGCGTTTTTATACCCTGTACCCATAGGGTAAAGGGTATATTAAAGTCGCTAAAATGTATGTAACAGGCGGAAGGAAGCGTTTCCGACCCTATAAAGTATATATATTCTTGATCAGCATCAACAGCCGAGTCGATTGAGACATGTCCGTCTGTCCGTCTGTCCGTCTGTCCGTCTGTCCGTCCGTCCGTATGAACACCTAGATCTCGGAGACTATGAAAGCTAGAGCTACCAAATTTGGTGGGAACATCCGTCTTATGCCCAGGCAGGTCAAGTTTGTTTCAAATTTTTGCCACGCCCACTTCCGCCCCCCGCAAATGAAAAAAGAAAATTTTAAAATCAATTTACTAGAGCTGTATGAAAGATAACGAATTCTTATTTGGTAGACATAATTATATAGTCAAACTGCACAAACTGACCAAATTTCGTTCAAATCGAGCAATAAACATCGGAGATATAGCCATTTGAATTTTGTACTAAATTGCCAAGGCGGCATTGGCAATTAAGAAAGAGCGAGATAGCATGCGTTCGCTGCTGCTGCATGTAAAGGGAAATTTTGTTTTGAATTAATTGCGATTTCAAGGGTGTTCGAACTTTTGTTTAGTGCCTACGCAAATTAAGATAGTTTAAAATTTTTGCCACGCCCACTTCCGCCCCAGTAATCTAGAAAAAATGAATTACTAGAGAAGTTTTAAAGAAATCACATTCTTACTTGGCACATCTAATAATGTGGCCAAAATGCAACATCTGACTAAATTTAGTCAAAATCGGACAATAAATATAGGAGATATACGAATGTGCGTTTTGTACTGAACCAACAAGTGCGAGATTAGCTGTGCCAGGTGTGAGCGAGATAGCATGCATTCGATGAAAATTTTGAATTAAATCAAAGGAGATCTCGAGGGTGTTCGACTTTATTTAATATAACTAGTTGGTACAGGGTATACTCAATGTCGGCAGGGACGACTTGCTTGCTTCATTTTTTTTATCAATGAACATTCCGCTCCAGAATCAAATGTCATTTCAAAATTTTGACCCTTATGGTTCATGTATCCTTTGGGTACTCCAACGCTGCATAGATTCACTTTTTCTGCTTATAGTATGTCTTGTTCCCCTTATTGCCTGCAGTAAGTCGAGCAAGTTTTAATTTTGAAACAGCAAAATTTCCCGCTGTGGTCCATCGAATTTTGTAGCCTGAGGGCCAGATCCCACTTCTGATGTCGGAGTAGGAGACAATTTCAATATGTCTCCGGGTAATTCACCTTGCTTAGGCATTTCTATAATAATCGGTGAGCGCAGCGAGTTCCGTGTTCTTCTCGTGGCGTTTAGTCCCAGACTGACCAACTAGTCTTGACTGCCACGGCATCACACCGGACCACACTCGATGACAGTTTGGCTGTCATCTCGCTCAAAACCACAGTCACACCACCAATACTAAGAACAACTGCATGACTAAGCAGTTAATGTCAACTTCTATGACTCGATAATAAATGTCAAACTAACATGACACTTACATGACATAGTTCCTTGTAAGTGTACCTAATGTTACCAGACCAATAATATGAGAATACACTAGAGATGGACATTAAAGTCCTCAAATGGAAAAATATATAAGATACGGTACCAAAAGGTATTCACAACTGTGCAATACCCTATTTCATCTCCGACATATACATATAACAGTCAACCAGATGTTAGGTTAGGTTCGTCAACCAGAATTTGCAATGGTTCCTGAAATGATACGAACTTTGCGTATGTGCTTCGGATGGCCAGAACATATTCTACATGACTTGCTGGAGAGGGCGGGACAAATGCCTCGCGCGATTACGCGCACTCTGCGACGAAATATTCGCTCAATGATGGGAGCTTGGGAACTTAGAAGCTAGATGTAAAATCTAATGCTTGTGCAAGAGCTAGTGTGGAAGTGTCCACACAATTAAAGCTGCAGTGAGCGATGCATGCTTAAGATCCAAAATCGCCATCAATGGAAACCTTCAGCAACTGAATGTGTGACATAGCTGAAGCGGCCAGTCAGGTAACACCGCCATTACATCACAATAAAAGTGTAGGACTAAATTACCATATGGAAGTACCAGAAAAGCATTCCAAACTGCAAAATTGTAAAGGGTTCCGATCAATGTGCGTGGAAAAGAAAAAGTCACTATTTCGCGGTCACAAATTATGCGACCAGTATCATTATTGTCACCGCTCGAAGTGGCAAAGTAAACACCTGTACATCACCTATTGATCCATCAGGGGCCGAATCAGCCGTGACTAGAGCAGCAAGAGGACCAACACATTTATACGCATGGAAATCCGGGTCAAACTCCATTTCGTGTTGTTCCAATTGAAATCATAAATAAAACAACATTTATAGACGAAAATAAGCAGCTCGGCTTAAAAGGCGTGTCTGAACCATTGTGCCTAAATCAAACTGTGTCATCCTGACTGTTGCCAAACCAAACAACGGCAAACGATTCACCCTGCAGGATATACATAGCGTAGATGGGCTTAATCTACCTGTTGCCGAAATTTATGCCCGCAAATTAATTAACTTCTCTCCATTGTAAATATCAAACATAGCAGAAAACATTAATGCAAAATGTACAGCCGCTCACAACGAATGCAAGACTTCGTTTTGTGAGTGTTTCTTTTCTATTATATTTCTCTTTAAAAACATAACGCGTGTTCGTTAGAATAGTTGTTTGTTTGCGGCCTAAGAGTCAAGACTATAGTAAGTAATAATTTTTAAATATTAAGAAAAAATATCAAAGAAGCTAACTTCGGCTTTGCCGAATTTTGTATACCCTTGCAGCTTCACTGTTTATTTATTTAATTTAAAAAGAAAAATTTAAAATAATTGGTATAAATATTTAACAAAATTTAATTTAAAAACAAAAATTTTAAAATAATTGGTATAAATGTTTAACAAAATCAATAAATAAATATCAAAGAAGCTAACTTCGGCTCTGCCGAAGTTTGTATACCCTTGCAGCAAAATAATTGGTATAAAGTTTAACAAAATAAAAAAAAAAAAAAAATTTCACTTCTTCACCGAGCATTGAACCATCAAACACCGAGCCCATCGTGGCACCGATCTCTACATACTACGCCGTCCTTACTTAGCTGACGTAAGCTAATTCGACATATATGCAAACCCATTCCATCTCGCTCTTTCAATTTCGTTCTGTGTAAGAACACAACTAAAATATTTCTGTTTCTATCACACACCGCGTGGTGACGAATTTTTGCATACGTATGTATGTGTGCGCGTGAGCATTAAAATACATTTAATTTCTATCAAATATGATTATTGATTTGTAACCTTAATAATTATCCGATTTAGTTCAAACTTGGTGTGTAGTGTATGGATACAAATTAAATTTAAATGCAACAACCAAAAAACAATATTTTTATACCCTTGCAGAGGGTATTATAAAATTGGTCAGGTGTTTGTAACGCATAAAAATTTATATCTATATCTATACATAGTATAAAGCAAAGTCGCTTCCCGCGTCTGTCTGTATGTATGTATGCTTAGATCTTTAAAACTACACAACGGATTTGGATGCGGTTTTTTTTAATAGATAGAGTGATTCAAGAGGAAGGTTTTTGGGTACAATAACATCTATACATAGTATAAAGCAAAGTCGCTTCCCGCGTCTGTCTGTATGTATGTATGCTTAGATCTTTAAAACTACACAACGGATTTGGATGCGGTTTTTTTTAATAGATAGAGTGATTCAAGAGGAAGGTTTTTGTGTACAATAACATGCTTAATAAATTAGAGAACCATTGATAATTTCAAGATTTCTAATGCGAAGTCGTAAATAAACACATTTTTTTTACAAAAAAAAATGCTTAGATGTTTAAAACTACACAACGGATTTGGATGCGGTTTTTTTTTAATAGATAGAGTGATTCAAGAGGAAGGTTTTTGTGTACAATAACATGCTTAATAAATTAGAGAACCATTGATAATTTCAAGATTTCTAATGCGAAGTCGTAAATAAACACATTTTTTTTTGTAAATCGTAGTATTTAAGGTATTTAAGTTCAAAAAAGACCCGAGTAGAATAAGTATTTTTGGTTGTTGAGTTTATTATTTTGGTTTTGTACAGAAATAATAAAATCATGTCTGGAAGACGTCGTCGTTCGAACATAGGTCGTAGTACAGTGAATGCCAGAAGAATACGTTCAGCAAGAGATGAGGAAACGTCAGCGGAACGTGATGCTCGCATCAGCCAGCTTCGGGATAGAAATAGAGCTGAGAGAGAGAGAGAACCTATAGTAGAGCGTGAGGCCCGACTCAGCCTGCTTTGGGCTAGAAATAGAGCTGAGAGAGAGAGAGAATCTACAGTAGAGCGTGAGGCTCGCCGTAACCAGGATCGAGATAGACATATATTTCAGAGAGCCTGAGAATTGTCTCTAGAGCGTGAGGCTCGCCTCATCCAGGATAGGGATAGACATCGAATACAGAGAGCCAGAGTAACTAATTCATGGGTAAACAAAGAAAATTCTGCCATGAATTACGATCCTTCGATTCCTTACAAAGACGATCGTATAGTATCAATTGGTACCATGTCATTAGTGTGTGAATATTGCTCGGCATTGAAATTCAAGGACGAATCGAAAGGCATGTGTTGCTTGCAAGGAAAAGTAAAATTAGAAGAAATTCTACCTTCACATGAACCACTTCACTCTCTACTTACGGGTGACGATCCGAAATCCAAACAATTCATGCGCAATATACGTCGTTATAATAACGCATTTCAAATGACCTCTTTCAAGAGTAATCAAGTCGTTGAGCGTGGTTTCATGCCTACATTTAAAATTCAAGGGCATGCCTACATTTAAAATAAATTGCAGATCCAGATACACAAGCATCAACGCGGTATTCAAGTGTCGCACAGCCAATTGATAGAGATTTGATTAGATCTCTCCAAGATATGTTACATTCGCATAATCGCTACATACAGTCTTTTAAAACTGCGATAGAGAGTGTTCCAGCAAGTACTCCCGACTTTAATGTCGTAATCCATGCAAATAAAGTTCCTGTCGGAGAACACAGAGGACGATATAATGCGCCTTCCACGAGTGAAGTAGCAGTGGTGATAGCCGGACAGCAATTTGACAAAAGAGATATTGTGTTGCATAGTCGTGATGATAATTTGCAAAAAATTTCAGAGTTACACAGATCTTATGACAGCTTGCAATATCCTTTGATGTTATGCCGTGAAGAAGATGGTTATGGCATTAATGTTTCTCAAGTTGACCCAATCAGTGCAGTAACTCTGCGTAAAACAGTGTCATGTATGAACTATTATTGCTACCGGATAATGACAAGACGAAACAATTTCAATTCCTTGCTTAGATATGGAATGTTAACAAA
>JAEIGH010000500.1:0-37070 GCA_018903575.1 Drosophila saltans | reverse complement strand
CACTAAAAATATGACATGTCAATTGGATACTTTAAATCAATATATAATTTTCATTAATATGATTATAAATAAATAATTTATCTCATATCATATCATTATTTTGGTCAATATTAGGATTTTCAAGAAGTCACCCCCTGGATCTTCCATTCAGACAAGACGTGGACTGGTGAGCTCTGCAAAGAAGAAGAAGGGCTGCAGCGTCACGTATCTTTTTCTGCAACTCTGAAATTACTCTGTCATATCTAACCAATACTTTCTATAGTTTCTCTCTTCCATACCTGCATTCTAATTTAATGAAACCCACTATTATTACTTCACTCACCCTGCTATTGTTAATTCCTTATATAATTTGCTTATTGTCCTTATAGGATTTGCAATCTATCCTATATAAATACAGACTAAAAAAAAAAAAAAAAAAAAAAAAAAAATGTATTATTTTAGTGTAATATATAATAAATATATTAAATTATTTAATATTGAGATATTTTAATTTATTTCATATAATTTATATATATAAATATTTATTTTTATATTATTTTATATGCTCGAAGAAATTTGCTTAATATATTTATGTTTTGTCCATTATTAGTAAATTAACCAATCACATCACTTCATAAACACTTATGTTCGGACTTAGTATGACATGTCAATTGGATACCCGTGCCTGGGCGGCGGCACATTTTGGTTGCAAAATTCTTTTCTGCATACCATTTTAATATAATATAATATAATATAATAATAATGGGAAAACCATTGTTATAATTATATTCGAATCATCAAGCAAAGGATAAGCTTCAGTGGATCGCAGTATGGCAGCTGCTCAACCACTTACAACACCTTGCCTGTTACAAAAGTCGTTTACAATTGATTCTAGGCTTTGTCATTGTATTAAATAATGTTTTAATAAGTAACTAGCGCGGCATCAGGTGATCGAAGATTCTCCCAATTTACTATGTCACAAATAACATTGGCATCACATCCATTGTCGTTTATAAAATAAACTTTTCATGGTTTAGAAGCCATACAATGCAAATTGCCCCTTATTTATCATTGCAGTCCAGCACGGATACGACCTTAGAGGCGTTCAGGCATAATCCAACGGACGTAGCGTCATACCACTGTGCGCTCGAACAAGTATTGTGCCATTGGTGCCATTGGAATTCTGTCGCAACAACGTTTTGTCATTAGTAGGGTAAAACTAACCTGTCTCACGACGGTCTAAACCCAGCTCACATTCCCTTGCATGGGTGAATAATCCAACGCGTGGTGAATTTTGCTTCACAATGATAGGAAGAGCCGACATCGAAGGATCAAAAAGCGACGTCGCTATGAACGCTTGGCCGCCACAAGCCAGTTATCCCTATGGTAACTTTTCTGACACCTCTTGTTAAAAACTCTTTAAACCAAAAGGATCGATAGGCCGAGCTTTTGCTGTCCCTGTGTGTACTGAACACCGAGATCAAGTCAGCATTTGCCCTTTTGCTCTATGTGTGGTTTCTGTCCGCACTGAACTGGCCTTGGGACACCTCCGTTATTATTTGAGAGATGTACCGCCCCAGTCAAACTCCCTACCTGGCAATGTCCTTGAATTGGATCATACGTGAGTAATTGGAGTTATACCAAAAATTTCAAATTGAAAATATATAAATGCATTCTCCCATTATAGAATTTGTTTGCGATTATATAACAAACTCGTGATACTTTGATCAAGAAGCTTGCATCAAAACCCACTACCACAAGATATAATAAATATATCCGTATAATGGCTAGGAAATGATACACGTTCCATTTAATCAAGTAAGTAAGGAAACAATAAGAGTAGTGCTATTTCATTGACGATATTAAACACAAGGAAAAATATCTCCCACTTATTCTACACCTCTTATGTCTCCTTACACTGCCAGATTAGAGTCAAGCTCAAAAAGGGTCTTCTTTCCCCGCTAATTATTCCAAGCCCGTTCCCTTGGCTGTGGTTTCGCTAGATAGTAGATAGGGACCGTAGGAACCTCGTTAATCCATTCATGCGCGTCACTAATTAGATGACGAGGCATTTGGCTATTTTTTTTTTTTTTTTTTGATCGCCAAGGTAGGGAAATCTTCGAAAGATACAAGGTTCTCCTAGCATGCACGATTCACTGCTTCTTCAGAATATCCTCACGGTGGAAATTCTACAGCCTACGTACTAAAACCCTCCTCGTGTTTTCCACGCAAGCAAATAATGAACCAGGTATTTGGTCAAGTCCAAGCTCGAGAGTATCCGCAATAATGCATGAACTGTTTAAAGCACAGTAATCCTCCTTTCACTACTCTGACACTGATGATATTGCTATCACCGGTGATGAGGAGATCCTTCGCAATCAATCGTTTAACCGACCGACCGCTCTAAATTCCTCTCCAGTTGAGTGTTGCGGAGTGGAACTCGATGTTACCAGTCACTCCAAAAATTCGCCGCAATTCCGTACGTACGTCTTGTCTGTCATACCTTTCGACTTTACGCTGATGCGCATCATCTAAGGAAAGTCCGTCTGTCACAATCTGTGCGTCAATCACATAAGCGTGATTCTGTCGGATGTTAAGAGAGTCATAGATACTCCCGCCGTTGACCCGCGCTTACTTGAATTTCTTCACTTTGACATTCAGAGCACTGGGCAGAAATCACATTGTGTCAACACCCGCTAGGGCCATCACAATGCTTTGTTTTAATTAGACAGTCGGATTCCCCAAGTCCGTGCCAGTTCTGAATTGATTGTTAATTGATAATCGTTCTCATTTAAAAGAAATAATTAAAATTAATTAGTATTCTTAAAAATTTTAGCAAGAAAGTTCCACAATTGGCTACGTAACTAAACTATCCGGGGAACAAATAACTATCATAAATGTGTAGTGATCATATAGTGTATACAAAGGTCACCACATCTTAAACCACTTATTAAACCACTTAAGAAGACGCGCGGTGCAAGTGCATATGCATTGGCATCATATTACACTATTTGACATATGCAATGCAAGCATACTTGCATTGGTAAACTATTTCGTAGAATAAGCAATCTATGTAAACTAGACCATAAGAAACAGTATAAATAAAACGGCCTCAACCCTACGAGGTCAGTCAGGCTAATCGCATCCAACTGCGAATATCAGAAACCTATCTGCTTGTCTCTTTATTTGAAAGTCGCCTTACTATCGGCGCCGCGTCCCAACCGCGTCTTGACGAACCGTCTTTACATTACATGGCGATCCTGCCAGATTCCTAATAAGGATCAGGGCACCGCTTCAAGAAGCGAAGACGCTAAAGACGAGTAAAGACAAAAATCCTATCCAGAAGTGGAACTGCCCAGATGAGCGCAACGCATCTGGAGGCAGTAAAGAAGGCGCTAAAGGAGTGCCCCCTTGACGGTCCGCGACCATTGACCGTGGAGGAATACCACGCCCGCCAGAAGAGTGCCAAAACTCAGGCACTACGGAAACAGAATGAGGAGGACCAACTAACAAAAATTCCAAAGGTCCAAACGCCCAAAAGACGAGGCGGATACCTCGCCAGATACCGGCGAAAGAGGGCATCATTACTGGAACTGGTCCAGCGGAACCCACCCATACCGTGGAACGACGCACAAGTCGTCTGGACAAAGATTCATGCGCTAGAATACGAGCACCAGAGGGAACAACAAAAACGGAAGCAGCAGCAGCACCAATAAATACATAAAACCAAAGTAAGCAAAAAATAATAATAACACACCAAAGAAAAAAAAAATGTTAAATAAAATAAAAAAGAGTGCTAACACAGCACCTTTGTGGTAAAAAGCGAAGTTCGCCGCCACTATAACAAATATAAAAACACAAATGTAAAATACACAAACATCCATTCATCAAAAAAAAAAAAAAAATAAAAAAATAAATAAATAAATACATTTTTGCAATTCAAAAAAAAAAAAAAATTTTAACTAAAAATTTAAAAAATAATCTCTTAGAAATAATTTTGCATAGTACGAAAAAAAAATAATAAAATATTCTTTCAAAATTTAAATACTCTTTAATTAAAACAAATCAAATTTTTAATAAATTCCAAATACCAATTAAAATTAAATCTTACAAACAAAGAAAAAGAAGAAAAAAATTACAACTAGAAAACTAAAAAAAAATATCAAAGAAGCTAACTTCGGCTCTGCCGAAGTTTATATACCCTTGCAGCTTCATTGTTTTATTATTTAATTTAAAAACAAAATTTTTAAAGTAATTGAAGAGAAAACTCAACTAAAAATTTTCCCGAATTCACCGAGAATCGAATCCACCAAACACCGAACCATCGTGCGACCGATCTTTACGTACTACGTCACCATCCTCACTTAACTCACTTAAGCTAGTTCGACATACATATACATACATATAGCAAACGCATGGCATCTCGCTCTTCAAATTTCGTTCTGTGCAACAACACAACGCAAATGTTTCTGTCTCTCTCACACACCGCGTGGTGACGAATTTTTGCATATGTGTGTGTGTGCGTGATTGCTTGGAATTTGTTTTTGTTTCTTTGCTGCCAAAGAAAATTGCTTATTTTACTCGAGGTACCTCCACGTTTTAGTTAATAACTCCGGTGATAATTATCCGATCCGACTAATTTTTAAACTTGGTCTGGCTACACCATTAAGGAACTTAACTTTTCATGTTTCAACCATGTAGCTTAAAATTTAAGCTCGAAAACGCCAGAACAAACAGACAGACGGACAGACGGACAGACGGACAGACGGACATGTCTCAATCGACTGGGCTGTTGATGCTGATCAAGAATATATATACTTTATGGGGTCGGAAACGTATATTTCTATGCGTTACAAACATCTGACCAATTTTATAATACCCTCTGCAAGGGTATAAAAAAATACCCTCACTATAAGAAAACTATATACAAAACCAAAATATTATATACACAAACAAACATATATACAAACACATATTATTAAAATAAATACCATACCCAATATATATATATAGCACTTGAAATTTCATGCTGAGTCAAAATATTACGCGTGCTCCATATGAGTAGGCCACTTGACAACAAAGCAAAACACCGCGTATGTAGTAAGAAAGAAAACCGATACACATATATATAGGTCAGTAAACCATAAAACAATCGAATTTTATTGTACAATTGTGTCAAAACATCAGGTTTCAATATGGGCGGAGAATCATCAAAAGTAGAAAGACCAAATGCGAACGTAGTAAACGAGGTACATGTAGCACCATGGGACCCAGAAAATAATTTAGGCCAAATTCGATCACGGCAATAATAATAATACAGTTTATTTTCACAGTGTATAGCATGCATAGACGAGCAATTAAAAAGCGGTATATTAATCAAATTGCAACAGTAGAAAAAATTTAAATTTATTATTTTAATAAAAAATGAGCGAATGGCAAGAAATCCTAAAAGAGGCACGTCATTGCAAAGAAAATGTAGATAAATCTATTAAATGTATAACTCAGGATAGGAAGATAAAAAGGGAAACATTAATAAAACATGCCAAATTAATAAAACAACAACTAAGACAAATAAAGAGAATCTTTAGAAAAGACCTACCTCCGGCACATCAAGTAGCAGCAATAGCGTTCTACGAAGATTGCGGAGACAGAGCAAATAAAGCATTGGCAAGGCACAGAATAGAACTAGATCTAGGCGAAACAGACGAAGACAGTGACAATACGGACACTGAATCGGAAAACTCACATATTGAAGATCCATACATATCTCCCACAATGTCCAAAGAGACAACAATCAATACAGCTGCCAAGGTAGCAGAGTATGATGGAAACCCGGCCAAGCTATCCAGTGTACTGATAGCACTAGAGGCCATTGACGAAATAAAAGGAAAAAATGAAACGACAGCGGTTAGATTTGTTAAAACTCGGCTTACCGGGATAGCAGCCGACGCGGTAGCAGAAGTAAACACCATAAGTGAGATAATAGAAACACTCAAAAGAAAAGTGAAGGGAGACTCAATAGAAAGTCTTAACGCAAAGATACAGAGGGTAAAACAAACCAATAAATCGGCATTAGATTATACGACAGAAGTAATGAAGCTGGCACAAGCTTTAAAACGGGCATACAATAATCGCCGAGCGTCTCGTGGACGTGGCCAAGCAAGATACAACGATAGAGGTAGAAACGATTACAATAATTATAGAGGCGAGTATCGAGGAAACTACAACGACAACCACAATAGAAACAACCGAGGCAATAACAGGAGAGGAAACTCAAATAGAGGCCATTATGGCAATAACAGAAACTCCCATGATAACCAAAACAGAAACAACCGTGGCTATACCAGAGATAGAAATATACGGGCCATAACGGCACCGGAAAACTCGGAGATTACCCTAGATATCTAAAACAAAAACAATGTGAAGTCAAAGTAGCTAATGTTAACCTTACCATGGGATGCTTCATTTCGAGCTATTTAAACCATGATTCCAACGTAGCATCATTCTTAATAGATACAGGAGCAGATGTCTCCGTAATTAAAATCAAGAAAATAGGATCAATACAGTTCAAAACACAAGATAATATCAGTCTCAAGGGAATAGGAACAGGCTCAATAGGACATCATCAACTAGAACTAAAACTAGACGACATATTAGTAAAACATAATTTTTACATAGTCGACAATTCATTCCCAATACCAACGGATGGAATACTAGGTTTAGATTTCTTTAAAAAATATAACTGTATCCTTGACTATACTAAGGACAAGGATTGGTTAGTACTACGACCAAATGAGTACCATGAAGACCTAGCCATTCCAATGCATAACGCGTCAACATTAAAGACAATAGTTATACCAGCCAGAGCTGAATCCATTAAACAAATCCATATAAACAACACATCGTCCGATATACTTATACCAAATCAAGAAATTAAGGAAGGAGTATTCATAGCCAATACTATAACAACAAGCAAGCAGGCATTTGTCCGATTTATAAATACTTCCAATAACGACATAATAATTCGAACAGATACAATTAAAACGGAAAATTTAGATGATTATGAGATAATTCAGAATGTGGAACAAAGTCAGAAAGAAACAAATAACAAAGAAAAATTAGAAAGATTGCAAAGAAATTTTCCAGATAGAGTAAAAACAGCATTGACTAAATTATGTTCAGAATTTATTGATATCTTTGCACTAGAAAAGGAAAAAAATAACAACGAATAATTTCTACAGACAAAAACTAAGACTTAAAAATGACGAGCCAACCTACATCAAGAACTACAGAATCCCAGAGACACACAAGACAGAAGTAAAGAAACAAGTTGATAAATTATTAAACGACGATATAATAGAACCCTTAGATTCGGAGTACAACAGTCCAATACTGTTAGTACCCAAAAAATCAATACCAGGGAATGAGAATAAAAGATGGAGACTAGTGGTAGATTACAGAAATTTAAATAAAAAATTGGTCGCTGATAAATTTCCTTTGCCAAGAATAGACGATATTTTAGATCAATTAGGTAGAGCTAAATATTTTTCCTGTTTAGATCTTACATCAGGATTCCACCAAATAGAGTTAGAGGAAGAGTCAAGAGATTTAACTTCCTTCTCAACTGATAAGGGATCATACACATTTAAAAGATTACCATTCGGTCTAAAAATAGCACCTAACTCATTCCAAAGAATGATGACAATAGCTTTTTCGGGACTTGAACCGTCCCAAGCATTTTTATATATGGATGACTTAGTTGTATTGGGTTGTTCAGAAAAACACAAGTTGAAGAATCTTGAAGATGTTTTTCAGATCTGCCGAAAAAACCATCTAAAATTGCATCCAGATAAATGTTCATTTTTCCGTCACGAAGTGACATATCTGGGTCACAAATGCACCGACTCTGGCTTATTGCCAGATGATAGCAAATTTCAAATCATAATAGATTACCCACAACCAAAAAACCCAGAAGAAGTAAAAAGATTTGTTGCGTTCTGTAATTATTACAGAAGATTCGTTCCGAATTTTGCCGAATATTCAAGAAAGTTAACACAACTATGCAAAAAGGGAGTAACATTCCAGTGGAACGAGGATTGTAAAAAATCATTTCAATACTTAAAAAAATCTTTATTAAGCCCATCAATCCTACAATATCCCGATTTCAAAAAGGAATTCTGCATCACCACCGATGCAAGTAAATTAGCATGTGGTGCGGTGTTAAGCCAGGAATACAACGGCATACAATTGCCGATAGCTTATGCATCACGATCATTCACAAAGGGAGAAAGTAATAAGTCAATAATAGAACAAGAATTGGCAGCGATCCACTGGGCAATAACATATTTCAGACCATATATATACGGTAGAAAATTTTTAGTAAAAAGTGTCCATAGACCACTATCATACTTATTCTCAATGAAAAACCCATCTTCAAAATTAACAAGAATGAGATTAGATTTAGAAGAATATGACTTCACAGTAGAGTATCTACGGGGAAAAGAAAATTACACAGCAGACGCTTTGTCGAGAATAGATTTTAAAGATATTAAAGATATAAGTCAATATACCAATTCAATTTACAAGGTAACAACACGCCTACAAGCCAAGAAAAAATTACAAGACATTCCAAAAGAAATAAAGAAAATACCGTCATATGAGTTAGCTATCACTGAGACGTCTCAGTCAAAAGAAGTCAAGAAACGTGCCAGAATTCGTACAATAAATGACGAAATCATAATAAACCTAGGAAAGCAATATATAGGCACAGTATGTCAGATCGGTAAAGAAAAAATAGACTTAGGACTATTCTTTTCGCAGCTTGAAAAAGTAGCTGACGATACAGGCATCATAAGGTACCAACTGTCATTGAATGACAGAATATTTAATAACTGCAGTATAATAGACTTCAAGAATAAAGGATCCAAAATGAAAATAGTAAGAATAGCACTCACACCTAGGTTACAAATAATTAAAAATGACGAAGAAAAAACAGAAATTATCAAAAAGTACCATGATGATCCAATTTTTGGTGGCCACCCAGGAATAACAAGATTAATCAGAAAGATCAAAATGTACTATAATTGGAAAAATTTACAAAATATGTAAAGACATGCGAAAAATGCCAATTAAATAAAGCACGAATTAAGACAAAAGAACCTATGATCATAACTCCAACGCCACAAAACGCATTTGACGTAGTATTGATAGATACAATAGGTCCATTACCTAAGACATACAATGGGTTCGAATGCGCAGTAACCGCAGTCTGCGATTTAACTAAATACTTGAAGTAGCACCAGTATTATCTAAAAGCGCTAAGGATATTGCTAGAGCTATTTTCGAAAACATCATACTTATCTATGGACCCATGAAGAAAATTATTACTGACATGGGAACAGAATATAAGAATCAGGTATCTGACGAACTCTACAAACTACTACAAATTGAACACATAACATCAACAGCATACCATCACCAGACATTAGGATCTATAGAGAGGAACCACAGAACATTTAATGAATACCTCAGAACCTATATTTCAACAGGGAGGAATGATTGGGATCAATGGTTAACATACTACGCGTATAGTTACAATACGACCCCATCCACAGTTCATGACTATTGTCCATTTGAACTAGTGTTCGGTAAAACACCGACTCCTTATAAATTTCTATTAAATAATCAAATAGATCCAGTATATAACATAGAAGCTTATGATAAGGAAATTAAATATAGATTACAGGTTTCACAAAACAGAGCTAAGGTTATGATAGAAAAACAGAAGGAAAGAAATAAAAATTATTATGATAAGACAGTAAACAAAATAAAAATAGCAGTAGGAGATTTAGTTTTGTTAGCTAATAGCGCCGGCCAAAAGTTAGAAAATAAGTTTAAAGGTCCATTTCAAGTAATCAATATAGATAGTAATAAGAACTGCACAATAAAAATCGAAAACAAAGAATTTAAAACGCACCTAGACAGAATAATAAAATATAATAATTAAAATACTATACTACATACGTTACGTGTAAGTAAAAATATATATACATATATCAAAAAAAAAAAAAAAAAAATATATATATATAAAATATAAATTGTTAGAGATAAGAAATACACTTTACACTTTATATACACTATTAGAGAATAAATTTAAATACAAATATAAATTCATTCTAATAAAAAGGGGAGGTGTAGTGATCATATAGTGTATACAAAGGTCATCACATCTTAAACCACTTATTAAACCACTTAAGAAGGCACGCGGTGCAAGTGCATATGCATTGGCATCATATTACACTATTTGACATATGCAATGCAAGCATACTTGCATTGGTAAACTATTTCGTAGAATAAGCAATCTATGTAAACTAGACCATAAGAAACAGTATAAATAAAGCGGCCTCGACCCTACGAGGTCAGTCAGGCTAATCGCATCCAACTGCGAATATCAGAAACCTATCTGCTTGTCTCTTTATTTGAAAGTCGCCTTACTATCGGCGCCGCGTCCCAACCGCGTCTTGACGAACCGTCTTTACATTACAAATGATACAAACTCTATTTACCCAGAACGAGCACATAAACCATGTTATTGTTTCCCAATCAAGCCCGACTATCTCAATCTTCAGAGCCAATCCTTATCCCGAAGTTACGGATCTAAATTGCCGACCTCCCTACCTACATTATTCTATCGACTAGAGACTCTTCACCTTGGAGACCAGCTGCGGATATTGGTACGGCCTGTTGAGAAGTTTGCGTATCCCCACCATAAATTTTCAAGGTCCGAGAAGAAAATATCGACACAACAGTATATGTCATGCTCTTCTAGCCCATCTACCATATCTCTCTGCAAAAGACTTCCATGGTAGTACGGCTATAAAACAGAAAAGAAAACTCTTCCGATACCTCTCGACGGCTTCTTTATGGTCGTTCCTGTTGCCAGGATGAGCACGAGGCCCATATTTAATAACAACAGGTTACGGAATTGGAACCGTATTCCCTTTATTTCAAAATTATTCAAGTATTTTATATTTGCAATATATAGATTATTATGACTTTATTAACTTGAAAATTTTCGGCTTTCGCCTTGAACTTAGGACCGACTAACTCGTGATCAACCACAGTTCACACGAAACCCTTCTCCACTTCAGTCCTCCAAGGTCTCATTCGATTATTTGCTACTACCACCAAGATCTGTACCAATAGCGGCTCCATGCAGGCTTACGCCAAACACTTCTATGCACACCATTGTACCTTCCTACTCACTAAAGTTTCAAAATTTATATTATTAAATAATATAAATCATCTACTTTAGCGGTAATGTATAGGTATACAACTTAAGCGCCATCCATTTTAAGGGCTAGTTGCTTCGGCAGGTGAGTTGTTACACACTCCTTAGCGGATTTCGACTTCCATGATCACCGTCCTGCTGTTTTAAGCAACCAACGCCTTTCATGGTTTCTGTATGAGTTGTTAATTTGGGCACCGTAACATTACGTTTGGTTCATCCCATAGCGCCAGTTCTGCTTACCAAAAGTGGCCCACTGGGCACATTATATCATAACCTTAAACTTCATATCAAGAAAGTTAAGGTTCTTACCCATTTAAAGTTTGAGAATAGGATAAGATCGTTTCGACCCTAAGGCCTCTAATCATTCGCTTTACCAGATAAGATTATTTTATATAACATTTAAATGCACCAGCTATCCTGAGGGAAACTTCGGAAGGAACCAGCTACTAGATGGTTCGAATGGTCTTTCGCCCCTATACTCAATTCTGACAATCGATTTGCACGTCAGAACTGTTTCGGTCTTCCATCAAGGTTTCCCCTGACTTCAACCTGATCAAGTATAGTTCACCATCTTTCGGGTCACACCATATATGCTCAAGGTACGTTCTAGTTAGAGGTATAAATAATATAAATATTATTACACATAACTTTTTAGAACGCCCCGGGATTGTGTTAATTAATTATAAATAGTTAAAAAACTAATCCCATTATTAGTCAAGTTAATTATGCTATTAGGTTTAATTAAAAATTGCACATATGTTAGACTTCTTGGTCCGTGTTTCAAGACGGGACCCGAAGGTATCCTGAATCTTTCGAATTGTTAATCATACAAGTGCATATAATAAACATAGAAAATCAATGATAATCATGCTATTATATAATTTTAAAAAAATTAACGCACTGTATTCATATAAATCTATCAACACTTTATCAAATTAATGACATTTATTTTATGTTAAATTGCAAGCAAAATAATTTAAATAAACTATAAGTCATATTTTATGATAAATTTGGTTTATATTAATAGATTACAATGTCCTTATATGGAAAAAATGCAACCTATTATTATAATATTATTTAAATATTACAATTTTAATGATGAATTTTCCATAACGGATATTCAGGTTCAACGGGCTTAACCTCTTAGCAAAGCAGTTTCACGTACTATTTAACTCTCTATTCAGAGTTCTTTTCAACTTTCCCTCTTTCCCTTTTACATATACACGCCGAAAAATAATAATGTTTTAATTTTTGCATATTTAAGTTTTTATTTATATTGAATATTTTTTTTTTTTTTTTTTCAAAGTTCTTTTTATTTACAATCTGTCCTTGGACAGTAAGTAAATTTGGAGATACATAAAACATAACAGGAATAGTCGGCTCCACTGAGTCAACTATTATATATAAACTCTAGGTTGTACAGTAATTAAGTCTACTTAAGTATTTATACATATGTATGTACATTATTACATGAGTTTCATTTAATTTGGTATATATGTATATTTATGATTATGTATATGTACATATATAAAACAAAAGTTAAATTCTATCTGGAAGATCTAATATATGTAATCTTTTTAGTCTTCTTGTAGTTATTTTATCAAGTAGTCTTATAGCTAATGAGTTGGGGTGGTTGTGCAGTCTGTCAATATATCTAATGCTATACTCTGCCATTTCATCCTTTACAAATGGTATATTAAGGTCCTTATGAATTTCAAGATTAGAAACATACCAAGGTGCGTTAACAATTGAATATAACAATATTATTTTTCGTATTTTTATACCCTGTACCCATAGGGTAAAAGGGTATATTAAAGTCGCTAAAATGTATGTAACAGGCAGAAATATACATTTCTGACCCCATAAAGTATATATATTCTTGATCAGCATCACTAGCCGAGTCGATTGAGCCATGTCCGTCTGTCCGTCCGTCTGTCCGTCCGTCTGTCCGTCTGTCCGTCTGTCCGTCCGTCTGTATGAACACCTAGATCTCGGAGACTATAAGAGCTAGAGCTACCAAATTTGGTTTGTAGATCCGTCTAGTGTGTAGACAGATCAAGTTTGTTTCAAATTTTTGCCACGCCCACTTCCGCCCCCGCAAATCGGGAAAACGTATTACTAGAGCTGTATTAAAGATGTCATATTCTTACTTGGCACACCTAATTATATACCCAAACTGGACCAGCTGACCAAATTTGGTCGAAATCGGACAATAAATATCGGAGATATACCTATATGTGTTTTGCACTGAATTGCCAAGGCGACATTGGCTGGCAAGAGTGAGCGAGACAGCATGCGTTTGCTGTTGCTGCATGTTAAAGTGAATTTTGCATGAAATTAATGGCGATTTCGAGGATATTTTATTTCATTTAATATAACTAGTTGGTACAGGGTATATTCAATGTCGGCAGGGACGACTTGCTTGCTTCATTAAATTTGGTGTTATATATATATTTAATAACGGTTGGAACATACAATAATGATCCTTCCGCAGGTTCACCTACGGAAACCTTGTTACGACTTTTACTTCCTCTAAATAATCAAGTTCGGTCAACTTTTGCGAAACAACCGTAACACACAAGGCGTCACAGTGATCACGTCCGGAGACCTCACTAAATAATTCAATCGGTAGTAGCGACGGGCGGTGTGCATAAAGGGCAGGGACGTAATCAATGCGAGTTAATGACTCACACTTACTAGGAATTCCAAGTTCATGTGAACAGTTTCAGTTCACAATCCCAAGCATGAAAGTGGTTCAGCGGTTTACCCGGACCTCTCGGTCTAGGAAATACACGTTGATACTTTCATTGTAGCGCGTGCAGCCCAGGACATCTAAGGGCATCACAGACCTGTTATTGCTCAATCTCATTATTGCTAGACGCAATTTGTCCATTTAAGAAGCTAGTGTCCTTATAATGGGACAAACCAACAGGTACGGCTCCACTTATATAAATACATTTAAACACAACAAACATTTTACTGCCACCATGAATGAAGGCAATATAAGCTTCAACACCATAATCCTGAAGATACATATCTATTTAATATATTTAAGTCTCGTTCGTTATCGGAATTAACCAGACAAATCACTCCACGAACTAAGAACGGCCATGCACCACCACCCATAGATTCGAGAAAGAGCTATCAATCTGTCTTGTCTGGCTGGCATCGTTTATGGTTAGAACTAGGGCGGTATCTGACCGCCTTCGAACCTCTAACTTTCGTTCTTGATTAATGGAAACATCTTTGGCAAATGCTTTCGCTTAAGTTAGTCTTACGACGGTCCAAGAATTTCACCTCTCCCGTCGTAATACTAATGCCCCCAAACTGCTTCTATTAATCATTACCTCTTGATCTAAAAACCAATGAAAGCAGAACAGAGGTCTTATTTCATTATCCCATGCACAAAATATTCAGGCATTTGAAGCCTGCTTTAAGCACTCTAATTTGTTCAAAGTAATTGTACCGGCCCACAATAACACTCGATGAAGAGCACTAATGCAGGTTTTTAAATAGGAGGAATATATAAAAAAATACAAGTACTTAATTATATATAAGAACTCCACCGATAATACGCTTACATACATAAAGGTGTAGTACTAACTACAATTGTAAGTTGTACTACCCGTATGAAGCACAAGTTCAACTACGAACGTTTTAACCGCAACAACTTTAATATACGCTATTGGAGCTGGAATTACCGCGGCTGCTGGCACCAGACTTGCCCTCCAATTGGTCCTTGTTAAAGGATTTAAAGTTTACTCATTCCAATTACAGGGCCTCGGATATGAGTCCTGTATTGTTATTTTTCGTCACTACCTCCCCGAGCTGGGAGTGGGTAATTTACGCGCCTGCTGCCTTCCTTAGATGTGGTAGCCGTTTCTCAGGCTCCCTCTCCGGAATCGAACCCTGATTCCCCGTTACCCGTTGCAACCATGGTAGTTCTAGATACTACCATCAATAGTTGATAGGGCAGACATTTGAAAGATCTGTCGTCGGTACAAGACCATACGATCTGCATGTTATCTAGAGTTCAACCAATATAACGATCAAATGATCGCTTGATTTTAGCCTAATAAAAGCACACGTCCCAAAAGATTCGTGTTTTAATTGCATATATTAGCTCTAGCATTACCACAGTTATCCAAGTAACTGTTAACGATCTAAGGAACCATAATTGATGTAATGAGCCTTTTGCGGTTTCACTTTTAATTCGTGTGTACTTAGACATGCATTGCTTAATCTTTGAGACAAGCATATAACTACTGGCAGGATCAACCAGAATAATGTTATTTATATATTATATGTACTGTTGATATATATATCAAACAGACATATTAGATTTGATTTGATTTTAAATGATACTTCACAATTTAATATATTTTTGAATAAAACAATAATATATATATATAAATTAGTATCCATTTCATCATTGACATATTTATTCATTAAATTTAATATATAATTATAAATTTCGTTCAAGAATATTTTTATTTTTTCACCTACATAATATATAATCACATTTCCATTTATTTAATTTATTCAATATATATATTTGAAATAAATAATGGTATTGCGATAGTAAATTCGTAATTTACTTTAGTTTATCATTAATATAACAAATGTATTGTTAATTATATATTAAGCAAAAGTCATCAACGAACTTTAATAGGTTGGTTTTTTTTTTTTTTTTTTTATTTTTACATAACAAAGAATGTATGCTGAAAAAGAAATAATAACTTGCATTTATAAGGTATTTACAGAATTCGCAAACAGGGAAGCCATTGAAAATAAAATAAATCCAGTGAAACTTTTATTTACAAATTCTGGGGATAAGCGTTAACGATAAATCCGGAACCAATTAATATGTAATATAAATTAAATACATAGAGCTTGGCAAGTTCCCTCATTATCTAAAACAGATAAGTAATGCCGCCGCCAAGTTATAATTGCGACACACCAACCATATATAGGGTAATTGTTATAATATAATAATTTACTATAACAAGTAATGAACATCAACTGTCCATTATGAGTAGGTTTTGTGCCACGTTTTCTATAAATCGACCATTTATGACCGAGGGTACCACTCACGTAACAATTTTTTTTTTATGTATTTCTAAAAATACCTTAAGACTTCATAATTTTATATAAATAAATAGACATTGCCGATATTAAATGTATTAAATCATATGAAAATGATATATGTACATTTACTTCATTTAATATACCAACGCTCGACATCACACCACATATAGAGGTTTTTTGCCACGTTTTCTGTAAGTCGCGCAGTTATGAAGGAAGGTACCACTCACGTAACAATTTTCATATGTATTTTTAAAAAATACCTTAAGACTTCATACTTTTATATAAATAAATAGACGTTGCCGATATTAAATGTATTAAATCATATGAATATGATATATGTACATTTACTTCATTTAATATACCAACGTTCGACATCACACCACATTGTGAGGAAAGATATAATACATCTTAACACACAAATACATGAAATACATAATATATGCTTAATAATACATATTACCACACAAATACATGAAAGACATAAGCTATATTATTTATAAATCACTCCCTCACATTTTAGCAAAATATAAGTGTACATGATTTACATAATGTTGCTCGCCCAGCCAATATGTGCAAGCGTATGTTAGCAACATATAATATGTTAGCAACATGGCGAGAGCTTAGCAACATTAAAAGCTAAGCAATATCGCGGGCCATGGCAACATAAGCTGAGCGCTTGCAACATACGTGAGATACATATACGCGTGCATACATGCAAGAACATCTCTCCAAGCATAGTGAGGTGCCATTAAAGTGACTCCCTTAAAGCGGCGTTTTCCCCAGTAAATCCGGTGTGAAAAATCTGAAATAAAACGGTGCCCTTTAGCCTTGACGTTCAGCAGCTCAGTCTACTCACGGCTTGTCCCAGCAGTCCCGGTGCGGCGCGTTTCCATCATTGTCGCGGTTGACGCCACCTTGGCTTGGCGGCAAACGAGAGGGGCGCGGGGCATCCAGAGTGTCCCGTCTTGGTGTGCGTGAGCCCAGCGAGAGAGTGCGAGCTGAGAATGCGTGAGAGCCAGACCAAACGATCTTATGTTCGTAAACAAACATCGAACATATGATCGTAAACAAATAATGCAACGGCGGAATAGAAATGTCATCGGACTTTGTTGCGATGACGTCAGTGGAATACACCAGAAGTTAGGTTGCAGGCTGATGCGGGCGGGCGGGATGCATAAGCATTACCGAAAACAAAAAAGAAACAAAAGAAACGAAATTCTCACGCAATTCTACGCAACCAACCGAAAGCCACGCTCAGAGAGCAGCTTTCGGAATAGCTTGTTGGCTAAAGCGGAAGGGCGGCAATGCATAAGCATTGCCAAAAACGAAACCAAGAACTGCGCTCAGAGTATACGATCGGATCGTGAGCGGGAGAGTGACGGCCGAGAGAGCGTTGCTGTGCGTGTATGGGTGACCTTTGATGGGTGTGAGAACGCCGCTTAACATGTGTGGGTGTATCAGCGGCAAATTGAGGGATAGTTTGACAGCCACTGGAAAGTGGCTGCAGTAACTAAAACGAAGAGAAATTGTTAAGGGCGGTATAATTTGAATAAAATCAAATTAAACTTATATATTTACAACAAAAAGGGGTGAATTAGTTGGGAGACATTATCATTCATTTATGTATATATATTTTACATTTATATTTTCATCGGTAATTGACTGTCATCGCGATCGGACGTACTTTTTTATTGCACTCCGCGAGTTCTTCGGTGTCAGCAATAAAACAACGTTAAAACAACAAAGTGACAGGGCTCTCAGTCGCCACAGAGACGCCCAACAATAATTATATTGTTATTTGTATCTACAAATAGCAATACTTAGTAAATAACTAAATTTACTAGTAATGCCAACTTGTAAAGAGATTAACTCTGGCCCTTCTTCACTAGACTCTCGCCAGCAGAAGATACAAGAACAAATTCTTCAACAACAAAACGAGCGTCGGCTCTCTGTGCAACGCAACAATGCGTATTTCTCAGTAGTATCTCCAACTACCACAGCTACAACGAGCGCTGAATCCAAAAGTGCAAGTACGAGCAAATTGCTTACACCAACCAGCAACAACAATTTGTCTTGGAGCGCCCAATGCGCTTCACCCTCAAATTCGCTGACACCTGAAGTGTTAATTGGGTCATTGAGTTCGCCGACCGCCGTCAGCGCGCTCACAACAGCAACAATCGCTTCTACTGATCCAACAACAACTGTAACAGCCGCAACGTCTGCAAAAGCTTCGATCACTGCCCAGCAGACTACCTCAACAAAATCTGTTCAACCAGTAACGTTGAATCCAAACTCATCTGTTCAGACTGGAATGGACAGATATATTAACATAAACAAGCGAAAGCTTAGTCCACAAACCAAAAAAGGCGGTAACGCACTGAAAATGAACAAAACTAATATTGCTCAGCGAAAAGCATTGGAAAGCAATAGATTCCAAATACTGGCAAACCAGCCAGAATCTCAAGAAGCAGAATCCCAAAAGAAACCCACTGAAGTCAAACCGCCACCATTCTACATCCGTGGTGCAAACTGCACTTCACTTGTGACAAAGTTGGTAGCTCTAGTTGGTCAAAATAACTTTTATGTGACCCCACTTAACAGGGGGAACATAAGAGAGACCAAAGTGCAAACTAAAAACGAACAATTCTATCGTACTATCGAGAAGTACTTTCGGTCCGAAAATGTGAACTATTACACATTCCAACTTAAAAGCGCGAAAGGACTTCAAGCCGTGATCAAAGGCATTGAACCCACAGTCCCGACGCATGAAATCGTTGAAGCATTGGAAGAGAAGGGCTTTGAGGTAAAGTCCGTCTCAAACATATTGAACAGAAGTAAAGTACCACAACCTCTGTTCAAAGTGGAGTTACAGCCCACGTGTGAAAAAAACATTAAAAACCAATGCAGTGCACCCGATATATAATCTACAACTCTTGCTACACCGCAGAATCACTGTTGAAGAGCCACACAAGAGGAATCACCCTCTACAATGCACCAATTGCCAGGAGTTTGGGCATACAAAATCATTCTGTAGTCTTCGCCCAGTTTGCGTTGGCTGCGGACAAATTCAACAACACTGTGCCTGCTCCGACAACAAATCAAACACCAATACAAGGAAGTGCAGCAACTGCGGCGGAAATCACACCGCCAATTACAGAGGATGTCCTGTCTATAAGGAACTGAAGGCCCGTCTCAACGCAAAGAAATCTACGGCTCGTATCCAGGGCTCGACGCTTATTCCCTCGCAAACCACACCGGGAATATTCTTCTCAAGAGCTGTAAGGTCATCAGCAGTTCCAACAACAACTACTCCTGGAGTAACATTCGCAAGCGTGCTGCGCAACGGAAGTTCACAGCCCTCTACAACTGTAAATCCTGCTGCAATCTCAACCAATGCGACCCCAAGCCCACCCGTACCCGGCCAGCAACCCAACGGGATCGAAACGTTGTTGATCTCGCTTAATCAAAACATGACAAATTTCATGACATTCATGCAAAATTGCATGCAGGAACTTATGCGGAACCAAAACCTGCTCATTCAAAAGCTTTTGGACAACAATAAATAATGACAGCACTACATATAGGACTTTGGAATGCAAACGGCATTTCCAAACACAAACAAGAATTATCACTATTTCTGGACTCAAATGATATTGATATCATGCTGTTATCGGAAACTCACCTTACCAACAAAAACAACTTTCAAATACCTAAATATGCATTCTATGCAACAAATCACCCTGACGGCAAGGCTCACGGAGGTACTGGTATCCTAATCAAAAACCGGATCAAACACTCACTCCAAAATGGATTTGCCAAACAATACCTACAAGCAACCTCTTTAAGTGTCCAAACCACTTTTGGTAGTACAACCGTCGCTGCACTTTATTGCCCACCACGCTTCTCGATCTCTGAAAAAGAATTTACTGACTTCTTTAACACACTTGGAGTACGATTTATTGCTGCAGGAGACTATAACGCCAAGCACCCTCATTGGGGATCCCGCCTAGTAAATCCAAAAGGCAAACAGCTGTATAATACAATCATCAACCCAGCTAACAAAATGGGCTATGTGTCACCGGATAAACCCACATACTGGCCATCAGATCCACGCAAGCTCCCAGACCTAATAGACTTTGCAATCACCAGGGGATTTGCGCACAATTTAATAACGGCAGAGTCACTAGCAGAATTGTCATCTGACCACTCGCCAGTAATTTTCACAGTTTCAACACATCCACAAGTCATAGAGCACCCATCCAGCCTAACAAATTCTAAAACAAACTGGCTCAGATTTAAGAAATATATAAGTACCCATGTTGAGTTGAATCCCAAACTGGACGATGAAGATGACATCGAGCTTTGCACCTCGGCTCTAGAGTCGATGCTTATCGAAGCAGCAGAAATTTCCACCCCTTGTATCGGATACATCCGGGAAAAACGCAAGTCATACAACCGGCTAATTGAACTACTTGTAACAGATAAAAGACGGCTCAGACGAGAATGGCAAATGTCTCGATCCCCGGCAGCAAAAATTCGACTAAGAACAGCTTCTCGAAATCTAGCAAAAGCGCTTAGGCAAGAAGAAGTAAGGGCACAGCGGCAATATATCGAGAAGCTTAGCCCTACCAGCACCAAATATCCGCTGTGGAAAGCTCACCCAACTATGACTGCTCCAACCGAGATTATTTCTCCTTTAAGATGTTCAACTGGTAAATGGGCCCGATCGGACGAAGAAAGAGCACTCACCTTTGCAGCTCACCTAAAAACGGTATTTCTGCCAAACCCGTCATTAAACTCATTTCAGCTCCCCCCTGAGCACTCCAGCGGAAAGGGAGCCACCGAAATTTCAAGCGGAGGAAATTTCCGTAACTATTAAAAACTATCTGAATCCAAGAAAGTCACCCGGCCATGACAAAATAACCCCGAAAATGATCCGAGAACTCCCAATCTGCGCTGTGCAACACATCTGTAAACTTTTCAACGCGATATTAAAAACTGGTCACTTTCCCATTAGTTGGAAAAAATCAATAATCATAATGATCCCAAAACCCGGTAAAGACAAAACACAACCTTCATCTTACAGACCCATCAGCTTATTGCCAAGTCTCTCAAAACTATTTGAAAAGGTCCTGCAGCTCCGTATAAACACAATCCTGGAAAACCAAAATATAATACCACATCATCAGTTTGGCTTCCGTGGAAAGCATGGCACGATTGAGCAAGTCAACCGTATCACCTCAGAGATCCGCACAGCATTTGAGCAAAAAGAATATTGCACAGCAATTTTTCTTGATGTCGCCCAAGCCTTCGATCGAGTCTGGCTGGATGGCCTAATATACAAAATAAAAGCGACGCTCCCACAATACACACACAGGCTAATGGAATCATATCTTTCCAACAGAAAATTCGCCGTACGATGTAATAGCTTTACCTCTGACGATATTGAATCAAAGGCAGGAGTACCTCAAGGCAGCGTGCTAGGTCCAACTCTGTATCTTCTGTATACAGCGGACATACCAACAAGCCCTACGCTTACCACATCTACTTTCGCCGATGACACGGCCATCCTTAGCCGCTCCAAATGTCCGATCAAAGCTGCTGAGCACCTGGCAACCCATTTAAAGGAAATCGAAAAGTGGCTAGCAGATTGGCGCATCCGTGTAAATGAACAGAAATGCAAGCACGTCACGTTTACCCTTAACAGACGAACCTGCCCATCATTGACACTGAACAACGTGCCAGTGCCTCAATCCGACGACGTTGTGTATCTTGGAGTTCACCTGGACAGAAGATTAACTTGGCGTAGGCACATCGAAGCCAAAAAAAGCAGCTAAAGCTTAAAGCAACCGGACTACATTGGCTTATCAATGCACGATCTCCCCTATGTCTAGAGTTCAAAGTTCTTCTCTACAACTCGGTGCTAAAACCCATCTGGATGTACGGCTCTGCACTGTGGGGAAACGCAAGTAAGAGCAATATCGAAACCATACAAAGGGCGCAATCTAAGGTTCTCAGAACTATCACGGGAGCACCTTGGTATATCCGTAACGAAAACGTACAGAAAGATCTACACATTAACAGTGTAACAACCGAAATAAAGGTACAACAGCTAAAGTACACCGCTAAACTGCAGGCACATCCGAATACCCTCGCCCAATCACTAACCCGAGTATGTGATAGAACTCGTCTCCAAAGAAAAGACCTTCCAACCCTCTAACTAATAATCAGGGCCATAGATCAATGTAGCATTCTTCAAATGCTAGATTACGTATTAGATTAAGATAAAACTAGAAAATTGTTGTTAGTCTTATAAAGTTAAATAAGAGATCCAACAAAATAAATAAAACGTAAAAAAAAAAAAAAAAAAAAAATATTTCAGTATGTATTATTAGTTTATATTTATTTATATTTTCTTATATTTATTCAATGTAGCCATGTATCTCATTTAATAACTCAGTTATGTTTAGTTTATTATATTATATTAGGGAAAATTGTTATTTACTCTTAAGTATAAAAAGAGAGATGCATGGTGGATAAAAGTGGCGGCGGCGGCGGAAATCACGGGGCCAGCGCGAGACCAGGAGAGAGCCGAAAAGGAGACGCCGTTGGCAACCAAGGCTGGGAGTTCAGCAGACCAACAGGCGACGCATGCAAGGTGAAAGAATTTCACCATGCATAGCAACAATAAAGCTATGCTGGATGAGCGGCAGAGAAAGCCGATCAAAAGGAAACGAACGATGGAAAGTTTTCAAGATAAAACGAAAACTGATGGAAAAGTACCCGTAGCTGGTCAGAAGTTCCTCACGCGTCCTGACTGGTTCAAGATGCCTATAAATACGCACTGCTGAGACCAGAGGGATAACTAGTGCGTGAGTGAAAGTTATGAAAAGCGAAGTACCAAGTGAAGAAACCAAAAGTGAAGTCTATAAGCGAAGTTAAAAATCAAGTAAAATCAGCAGAAAAGAGCGACATCCTGCGAGATCAGTAGAAGTGAGTACTTGGGGGAATCGGCGATCAAGCAAAGGGTAACTACAAGCAGCGAATTAAAGACTAGGAGTTATTCCTAGCATCAAAGAAAAGACTAGGAGTTATTCCTAGCACCAAAGAGAAGACTAGGAGTTATTCCTAGCACCAATAAAAAGACTAGGAGTATTCCTAGCGTCAGCAGAAAAGACTAGGAGTTATTCCTAGCAGCCAGGCAATGATTAGGAGCTATTCCTAGCACTATAGGAAAGACTAGGATTATTCCTAGCACAGAGTAGGCAAGACCAGGGTCTTCCTGGCATAGTGGGGGAAGACTAGGAGTTATTCCTAGCAAATTATAGGAGAATAGCAGTCGTTAGGATACAAAGGCAAGACCTGGAGTATTCCTGGCAACACAACCAAGATACCTGCTAAAGTTATTCTCGCTTGATCATCAAATTTCCCAAATCTCGGACGTGCGTCAGCAGCAGCAAACACTGAGATTAATCCTTGCCACCGCCAGACAAAAGCCCCGCGATAATACATACAAATAATTGTTTAACATAAGCCGAATTATTAATAAATCCACCGATTTGCATATTCAAATTTCAACAAACGAATCTTATTATTTCACCAGCGCACATATAAATTTGTTGTGCCGAACCTCGACACCTGAAATCCGGCTCTGCCGAACAACAGGACGAAAAAGGATCGTTAAAACTGGCGCCCAACGTGCTTAACTGAAAAGGATAACAAAGACAAAGTTGAAAAATATAAATAACAAATCAAAAAAAAAAATATTTACAATTTTTTTTATACATCGTGATATGCAACAACGGCTCGAATAAACGGTAACAGAATCATTAATTAGTTCTGCAAAATTCACACAAAGTAGGATATAATTTTGCTGCGAAATATCCTTTTGTTCCTAGGAAAACAATACAAAATAGATTTATTTTTCTGTTGCGGCGAAAGTACAAACCGAGAGTAGTACAAAATGACAAAATCATGGATATACTACACGAAGAAGGAGGAGTTGATAAAAGCAGGCGGAACATGTGGAATTTCGATGACCGGAACCGTCGAGGAAATGCGGAAACAATTTGGAGACTGGGTAGAAGCACACGAGGAAGACTCAATATGGCAAGAATGGATTGCTAAAATGGCAGGAAAGTTTGAAAAAGTAGCAAAAGCTACTCCGGCGGTGGACTTAGCGAAATTGGCAGTTCCAACACTAACACCGCCCAGATGGGGAAGTGTCGGTGCATTGGAGGGTCCACAAAAACAACAACAAACATTATATGAAGACCCAAAAATGCACAAAAGGGACTCAGAAGACCATAAAGGCAAAACATCCGTCTCGACAAGTGAGTACCCGAGGGTAGCCAAGCAAGTAAGGGAGTGGACATTCAGGTTCGACGGTGGTTCAAAACCATTAGAATTCCTCGAGCAGGTCGAATGGTCAGCAGACATGTACGGGCTAGACATAAATTTGATACCGAGAGCCATGCCAGAACTTTTGAAAGACAAAGCACTTAAGTGGTACGTCGCAAACAACAGGCATTGGTCATCATGGGAGGAATTCACAGTGGCATTTAAAAAGAATTTCCTACCGAGGGGTTACTTTAATAAACTAGCGGACCAAGTAAAGGCTAGAAAACAAATGTGGAACGAATTCATGGTCGAAATGCAAACAATGATGCGACCATTGAAATGCCCGGAAAATGAGCAGCTGGAAATAATTTTAGAGAACTGCACTCCGGACCTTAGAGTTTTCATAAGCCCACATCACATACGAACGCTGGATGATTTAATGCAGTTGGCTGATGAGTTCGAAATGTTGGAACGAGAAAGGCGTAAATTCCACCGAGAGGCGCAAAAGAGCGGTCAAATATTCAATAGCACAGGACAGACGAGACACGATGTGCAGGCGATGTCTGGATGATGAACCACCGGTGCCAGCACAGAGAAGGGTTGCAAACAATGACACCCAAGGATGGATTCAAAACCCATCACAGGCGTGCAGGCGATGTGGCGGTACTGTACACTGGGCCAGAGAATGCAACAACAGAAAACTACTATTCTGTTGGGTGTGTGGGAGGATCGGGAAACGATCAATGAACTTCTGTATGGCGGCGGGAAACCCGAACCGGTTCCAGCCTACAAGGGGCGAGCATGGACCGGTGCCGGCAGCTCCCAGAAATTAATAGGAAAGCTATTAGAAGAAGAGAGCCAACTATCAGCGAAGATTAGCATTGAGGGAATTAGCACGAGAGAATTAAAATGTCATTCCTAGTTCTCCCAGGTGGAATCGACGCTATAGTGTTGGGCTGGAACTTTATAAAAGAGATGGGAGCTACGATTAAGTCTGCAGGCCATGCAATAAATATCCCTCCAAGGTGCAGATTGAACGATAAGCTGACCGAAAGAATTTCAACTGCAATAGTAACAGATGCACCAGAAACGGAAGTGGGGGATTTTATGAAACAAGAACTGGCAGAATTGGCGAAAATAACAGGAACGTCAAACGTAGGCATTCACACAATCACAATGTGCGATGATAAGCCAATAAAGCAAAGATATTACCCAAAGAACCCGAAGATGCAAGGCATCATAAATGAAAAGGTCGATGAGTTAATGGCAATGGGATACATCGAGCGGTCAAACAGCCCGTACAGCTCACCAATAGTAATGGTGAAGAAGGAGCAAACGGGGAAGTGGAGGCTGTGCGTTGACTTCAGACAAATAAATGCAAAGTCAATAAAGGACGCGTACCCAATGCCAAGAATAGACTACATATTAGATCAGTTGCGAGAGGCGAGGTACATCAGCAGTCTAGATCTGAAGGATGGCTACTGGCAAATCCCGTTGGAAGTAAACAGCAGGAAAATGACGGCATTTACTGTACCCGGCAAAGGTCTGTACCAATGGAAAGTAATGCCATTCGGGTTACACTCAGCCTCAGCAACATTTCAGAGGGCTTTGGATATGGTGATTGGACCAGAAATGATGCCGCATGCATTTGCTTACCAAGACGATATAATAATCGTGAGTCGAACCATAGAGGAACACAAGGCACACCTGCGAGAAGTGTTCAGGAGACTGAAAGAAGCAAACCTGCGGATAAATCCAGAGAAATGCCAATTCTTTCAAAAGGAACTGAGGTTCCTAGGCCATCGAGTAACTGAGCTGGGAATTGGAACAGATCCGGATAAGGTAGCTGCTATAGCTGAATTAAAACCTCCGAAAAACACGAAAGAGCTACGGCAGTACCTAGGCGTGGCATCATGGTACAGAAGATTCGTTCCAGGATTCGCAACACTCGTGCAACCATTGAACTCCCTGTTAAAGAAGAAAACGAAATGGATATGGGAAGAGAAACACCAGGAGGCATTCAATATGGTAAAAGAAAAACTAGTAGCCGACCCAGTTTTGACTTGCCCAGACTTCTCAAAGATGTTCATACTCCAAACTGATGCAAGCAACTATGGAGTAGTGGCAATTCTAACTCAGAACACGGAGGAAGGGGAACGAGTCATATCCTATGCCAGTAGCACTCTAAATCAGGCTGAACAGAACTATTCAGCTACGGAAAAAGAATGCTTGGCAATAGTATGGGCAGTCAGAAAGCTAAAACCATACTTGGAGGGTTACCACTTCAAAGTGGTAACAGATCACATGGCATTAAAGTGGCTGAATAGTATTGAAAGTCCTACAGGGCGGATCGCAAGGTGGGCATTGGAATTACAGCAATACGACTTCGAAATAACGTACCGCAGAGGCAAATTAAACATTGTGGCAGATTCTCTGTCAAGACAGCCATTGAAGACGTGCCGACGGATGGAAGACAACAGCATACGAGTTAGGCAAGCGAACAATGGATGTGAATGGATAAGTGAAATGTATAAAAAGATTAAAAACAATCCGCAAAAATACACAGACTACTTATCCGAGAACGGGCAATTGTATCGAAACATACCTCACAGAGCGGACAACGAAGACGTAGTAGCATGGAAACTGTGCGTTCCAAAAACGCTAAGACAGCAGGTAATAAACGAGAATCACAACACTCCGACGGCAGGACATACAGGCTCAAGGAAAACAATTGCGCGAGTGGCGGCAAGATACTACTGGCCGGGAATGCAAAGGGACGTTCGTGCATACGTAAATAAATGCGAAAGTTGCCAAATGTATAAATCAAGTCAACAACAGTATGTTGACCCAAATTCCCGAAGAACCATGGCCCACTACCAAGATCAATACATGGCAATTCTGTTTTACTTGTAATAATAGACAGATTCTCAAAATGGACTGAATTAATACCAATGAGGAAAGCGTCAGCAGAAAACTTGGTCAAGGCGTTCAGAGAACGAATACTATGCAGATTCAGGGTACCGAAGGTAGTAATAACAGATAACGGTGTACAATTTGTAAGCAAAATCTTTAAAAATATGCTACAGGAATGGGGATGCACCCACCAATTAACAGCACCCTATACGCCACAAGAAAACCCAACCGAAAGGGCAAACAGAACAGTCAAAACAATGATCGCCCAATTTGCAGAAGGGAACCAGCGAAGATGGGACGAATTGTGGCCTGAACTAATGTTGGCCGTGAACTCCAGCGTGTCAGATGCAACAGGATATACAGCAATGACCATAACTCAGGGAAGAGAGCCGAGATTGCCTGGAGCAATATATGATACGCTAACGACAGGAACAGGCAAGCCGGACCACAAACTTCAAGATATGGAAAAGCGTATGAAAGAGATAGGTACGCTAGTACGTAGAAATCTGGAGAAGGCGGCACAAGACCAGGCAAGGCATTACAACATGAGACGACGAGAATGGAGGCCACGAATCGGAGATATAGTATGGGCAAAGGAACATTACCTGTCAAATGCAGCGGAAGGATTTGCGGCAAAATTGGCGCCGCGATATGGAGGGCCATATAAGATAAAAGGATTTACATCACCTGTAATATGTAAATTGATACATATAGTGAGCGGAAAATCAAGAACGGCCCACATAAGCGAATTAAAAGCGCAGGCAAAACCAGAGGCAAACACAGAGGACCAACAAGAAATATAATTCTCCAAACCCGATTTCATCATTTTTCAGCTAAGCCGAGACGGACAAGTTGGACAGGCCGGACAACGAGAAGGTTAAGGCGTGGCAGATTTTTGCTGGAAAAGGACAAGGAGAAAATGCCAAGCAAATAATGTTTATACATGTATATTTTTTTTGTAAACATATTGGTATGTATAAAATAAGAGATATACAGAAGAATATCAAAATAACAAATTATGCTATACATACAATACATATATATACATTTGGTTGAGCATATCATGCTATATATACAATACATATATATACATGTGCAAATACAAAATTCAAAAAAAAAAAAAAAACAAATATATATACATGTATAAAAACACAACAAAATCAGAATGGTACAGCAACATCATCATGCAGAAAATTCGCAAAAACAATGGCTCTAAAAAGAGAGCAATGAAATGAAGATCCGCGATTGGTCGATTTATACGAATACGCATATAAAAAAAAAAAGGGGCATTCGCAATATCAAAAGCATAAGAAAGTGCAATCGCAACATCACATGCACAGGTGCGGCGAATTCGCGGGAGAGCACTCACACGCATAGTGTAGGTGTGAAATGCACACACTTAGTCAATGTATGCGAGTACGCATAAGTAAAAGAGTAAAAAGAGTAAGTAAAAGAGAAATTGCATTCGCAATATCAAAAGCATAAGAAAGTGCATTACCACACGTACAGGCGAATCTACGAGAGAGCACTCACACGTACAGTATATGGGTGAGTGCATACGAAATGCACTCGTGGATGCGTGGGCGATAATGCACACGAATTGCACTAGAGCCGAAAATGCGTAAGAAGCGTTTGAGCAGAGGCAATGCGAGGTTTCGGGGCCAACGCTGCTAGAATCTAAAATCACTTTCAGAAAATCAAGCACCATGAGCGCACGTAAAATTCAACAAAACGAGGATGAGGCTTTGCAGCTTTTGGCATCGCCATATGTGTCGGAAGAGGAGTCCGATGGCGATGAGCCGGTACCTGATGGACCGGTCATCGTCGTCTCTTCCGACGAGGGAGAGGAAGAGGACGTGGGGAGCGAGGAAGAAGAAGAAGAGGATGAAATGGTGGTGGATGAGGAAGAGGAAGATTTTGAGGATGAAGGAATAGTCGCCGACAGCCTGCGGGGCTATTCGCAGAAGTCGAGGAGGAATTAGAGCGCATGGGGATGCGCATAGGTGGCCAGGCGGAGGAGAGGGTGGTGCAGGAGGCACCGGATGAAGTGGTGGACCTAATGTCCAGCGATGAGGAGGAGCCGGCTCAAGCGTGAGAGTCAGCGAGGCCACCGACACCACATGTCAGAGTAAACCCGGCATTCTATGCCGAATTCTGTAGACCGGAGGGCACACCATCGCCAGAACCGACAGTGAACCCGACATTCTGGCACGAATTTTGCGAGTCGCATAGCAGCGACGAGGAGCCGGCGGAGCCAGAATACTGGCAGGATGAGTCCAGGGAGAATGAAGCGGCCACTGACGACATTCCCGGGCCACTGCGATGTGACCAGTGGGTGGAGTCTGTGCGCCAGGGCGATATGTGGGTGCACCGGGCCACAACGGTGTGCCAATGGGCAGAGCCGGTGGTGCAAGAGCATCAGCAACCACACTCGCAGGACATGCAGACGACCTTCCAGGGCCAAAAAGGGCTGTCACAACAGCAACAACAACAGCAACAACAACAACACGGAGCCTGCCAGGGCCAAAAAGGGCTACCGCCTCACACGAGGGACCCGAGACGCCTAAAAAGGCAGACGTCGGCGCCAGCGGAACGCCAGGCACTACTTAGGCCCGCCTTTAAACGGCAGAGATCGGTGCCAGTGCCATCAAGGCATCAACGATGGCAGGAAGTAGAAGAGGTGAGATGGCCACTCGCCGTGGTGATGGCCGTGCGAGCGAAGGGCGGTGAGGCTCGCCAAGCACAAGTAGTGTGGGTCGGCCGAGTGCGATACCGCATTCGGATGGCAAGGGGACGAGCACGGGTGTTGGAGGAGGTGCTGTAGGTTTAAGGGCGTAAAAATAATATAGTTTAGATTAGGAGAAAAATTTGAGATTTCGGGAATAAGTTAGATTAGGAGAAAAATCTGAAATTTAGGAAATAAGTTAGGCTTAGGAGAAAAATATGAAGTGTAGTAGTAAGATGAAAATGAAAAAAAAGGGAAAAGATGCAGAATGAGCCAAACATGTTAATAAAATAAGCACATGTTTTGTTTGAAAAGATGCTCAATATCTGCCAAAAAAATGTCCGAAAAGAAGCTTCGATGCATCGCCAAATTTGAAAAGATGCCTACAATGGCCAACAAAAAAAAAAAAAAAAGATGCGAGCCGAGCCAAGAAAAATAATAAAACAAAAAAATTATATATGAATAATACATATAAAATAATCAAAGAGCTACGTAAACATAAATGTTGAGGGGGGGGGGGGGGGGGTTCCCCGAAGAAAAGGGGGGGGTGAGAGGAAAGATATAATACATCTTAACACACAAATACATGAAATACATAATATATGCTTAATAATACATATTACCACACAAATACATGAAACACATAAGCTATATTATTTATAAATCACTCCCTCACATTTTAGCAAAATATAAGTGTACATGATATACATAATGTTGCTCGCCCAGCCAATATGTGCAAGCGTATGTTAGCAACATATAATATGTTAGCAACATGGCGAGAGCTTAGCAACATTAAAAGCTAAGCAACATCGCGGGCCATGGCAACATAAGCTGAGCTAGCGCTCATACGTGAGATACATATACGCGTGCATACATGCAAGAACATCTCTCCAAGCATAGTGAGGTGCCATTAAAGTGACTCCCTTAAAGCGGCGTTTTCCCCAGTAAATCCGGTGTGAAAAATCTGAAATAAAACGGTGCCCTTTAGCCTTGACGTTCAGCAGCTCAGTCTACTCACGGCTTGTCCCAGCAGTCCCGGTGCGGCGCGTTTCCATCATTGTCGCGGTTGACGCCACCTTGGCTTGGCGGCAAACGAGAGGGGCGCGGGGCATCCAGAGTGTCCCGTCTTGGTGTGCGTGAGCCCAGCGCTCTCATTGGCGGCATCAAGGAGAGAGAATCTTTCTAATTTCTCCTTTGCGAACAAGGGCAGTAATCTTACCACCTGTTGAACAGCTGTACGGCAGGGCGGCCAGATCACCAGGAACTGAACCTGTGCCAACAGCTGATTGCTACAAGCTCAAGTCAGAGTGAGTAAGCTTATACTTTAAAGCTCGGCCCAAAGCCCAAGTCGCTGGTACATTAAAGCTTTGAAAGCTCGTGTAGCGCTTATTTCACCAACAGCCGTACAAACATCATCAAGAAGTAGTACTGCAGGCTAAGTGGCGACCATAGATCCACAAGACCGTGGTTCAAGTCTTGGCGGAGGACAAGATCTGACTTCGTTGTTTTATTCTTTTTGGTCATTACTATTAATAATAACAAACAGGAATTAACATTCAATCTGATCTCTTTCCCTACTACATTTACCACGGACGGTGGTGTTGCGGTCTAAGAACTCCGCTTGGGCCCGGAAAGGCCTTGGTTCGACCCCCCGTCAGAGGTGGTGATCAAACTAATTTAATACAATAAAACTCATATAAATTTGAAATAGCCAAATATAAATTTATAATTCAACTTAATTAATTTGAATTTAAATAATTTCCAAGCAAACCTGATATCAAAAATTCTCTCGAGAATTTTTTTCTTCTTTTTTTTTTTTCTCCTCCTCATAAACCAAAATTTGCAATATAACAAGATTCATATTCCAAACATAAATCAAAACTCTCAACGCCCCTAGCATGGAGGGCGGCGGCGACGATTTCCAGGCGGTGTTCGGTCGGCGCTGTTCGCTCCCAAGAACCCCGCCGCAACTAGTCCTTCAGCAGCAATGGGCTACTCCAGAGCCCCCCTCTGCCGAAAAGATACCACCACCCCGTGGCACCACCAATCAGCGACTGGTGGCGACTCCCGATGGCGGCAGCGTTCCAAAACGTGGCAGAGAGTTGTCTAACCACCAAGCGCCGATGGCGGAGCCCTTAGAGACGGCGACGTTCCGCCAAAAAGGATTAGAGGCGTAGGAATTCCAGAGACTAGAGGAGGAATCGGCAAGGATCTAGCCGAAATGAATCAAATCATGCAGGAAATTATAGACGCAACGTCAGTTGGTGGCGACTCCAAGGTCCGCCATATAAACAATAAAATGAGGGGCCAATTCTCTCAGCTAAAATTATGGATTGAGTCAGTTTCTACGTACTGGGAAAACCATGATAGCGTCGGCGACGTTACTGTACTTGCAGCGACAGCCCCACAGACGGAAGATAAGTCCCAGCAGACGGATCTGAAGTCCAACCCCCAGAAGAGAAACAGAAACGCCCATACACAAACGGGTAGAGAATCAGCAGCACCATCGACACCAAGAAGACCAAAACCACCACCACACCAGAAGGAGGAGGGCGATCCATCGCCCAAAGTATCCTCCAAAAAGGAAGTCTTCTTGCAATTGTGTGACCCGGCCGACCACGACCCCTGTGGAAGAGCATACAAAACGGTGGTCAAAAGGATCTACGCCAACCGGCAGGCCCCCCAAAAGACGAGCAAGAGCTCGCACGAATTGTGGGTGATCTATTCCCACATCGAGCTGATTCTCTGTACGCCAGGCGGCCGCAACCAGACGCGGTGCCTAATCGAGCACTAAAACTGGCAATTGCGCTTCGAACCGAGGCGTTCGTTGACACCTTTAACCAATGCCTAAAAGAGGGCACCTTTCCATCACAATGGAAGGAGCAAAGGCTGGTGCTAATCCCGAAACCAGGCAAGACGACTGATGTGACAACGTCGTACAGACCCATTTGCTTGATAAACTCAATGGGAAAGGTGTTCGAGAAAATCATACACAGTAGGCTTGATGCGGCGATAAGTGAAAACGGCGGCCTCAACAACAACCAATATGGATTTCGGAAACCTAAATCAACTTTGGACGCAGTAAGCAAGGTGGTGGACATAGCCTCAAACGCGATAAAGGGAACGAGATGGCAAGGCGGAACCAAAAGATATTGCCTGGTTGTGACCCTAGATATCAAAAACGCCTTTAACACGGCAGATTAGGGACGCATACTCGACGCTATCCTGGGTCATGGAGTCCCAAAATATCTACACGCAGTCGTTTGGAACTATTTTACAGGAGGAAAATCTCTTATCCCACCGCTTCAGGAACCACGCATCGCACAATATCAGCAGGTGTCCCGCAAGGCTCGGTTCTGGGTCCCCTGCTATGGAACGTCATGTACGACGGTATTTTCCGAGTGCCACTACCGAGCGGATGTGCACTCATCGGATACGCTGATGATGTCGCTGTCGTCGCGGAAACCAAGGATCTGCGTTCTGTCGAGGTGTCTGCTGATGCCTCCATAGCGGCAATAGAAATTTGGCTCAGCTCAGTCGGTCTGACCCTCGCGTCGCACAAGACGGAGGCGGTTCTATTCAGCAGCAGGAAAGCCGTTGAGCTGGCGCATGTTCACGTGGCAGGAACGAGAATAACCTCAAGTCGAGCCATTCGATATCTCGGAGTTTGGCTGGATACCAGGGTCTGCTTCAAGGAGCATCTGGTACATACACAAACGAGGGCAGCGGAAGCAAGCAGAGCGCTGTCGAGGATCATGCTGAACACACGGGGTCCAAAACAGGAGAGGAAACTATTATTATACAACGTCGTAAAATCGATAATAATGAACGCAGCGAAAATTTGGGCACCAGCCATCCTGATCCCAAGCTACACCAGAGGCATCAAAGCCACCTACAGGCTTGGCGCACTCAGAGTCTGCTGCGCTTATAGAACAGTGTCCGACGAAGCTGCCCTGGTCATCGCCGGCACTGTCCCTATAGACCTATTGGTGGAGGAGGCCAAGTTCATTGCAGAGGCAATAAGTAATGGTACACCGAAATCGCAGGCAAAGAAGACAGCGAGGGAGCGAAGCTTGAGCAAATGGCAAACCAGATGGGATGGCTCACCCAAGGGCAGATGGACTCACAGGCTAATTCCGGATATCAGGAGATGGGTTCTCCGAACTCACGGGCAGGTCAACTTTCACCTGACCCAATTCCTCAGCGGCCACGGGTGCTTCAAAAAATACCTGGCGAGGTTTGGCCATGATACTACTACTCTATGCACTAACTGTGAAGGATCCCCAGAGGAGGATGCGCATCACGCTCTTTTTATTTGCAGACGATTCAGCGACGAGAGGAACCGACTAAAAGAGAGGCTCGGCTTCACCATAACGGATACAAACCTGGTAGACTCAATGGTTGGAGATTTAGCGACGTGGGACGCCGTCAGCAGGTTCACACGCTACGTAGCAGACGAGCTACGCAGCGCGAACAGGAGCACACCGGAGTAGAGCAACGCAGCTAAACATCCTTGCGACGCAATTCCCCCTGGGAAGTTCCACAAGGACTCGCTGCTGCCTCTACCACCCGCAACACTCCCCCTGTCCAGCCTCCCCCCTGTCACCATGCTATAAACTTTTCTGGTTATTACGTATATAATACTATACTAAGAAATAAATGAATTAAAAAAAAAAAAAAAAAACATGCAAGAACATATAAACACAAACAAAACGAGAGAGAGCGAGCTGAGAATGCGTGAGAGCCAGACCAAACGATCATATGTTCGTAAACAAACATCGAACATATGATCGTAAACAAATAATGCAACGGCGGAATAGAAATGTCATCGGACTTTGTTGCGATGACGTCAGTGGAATACACCAGAAGTTAGGTTGCAGGCTGATGCGGGCGGGCCGGATGCATAAGCATTACCGAAAACAAAAAAGAAACAAAAGAAACGAAATTCTCACACATGAGAATTATGAACAGTTCGTGGGCTAAAGCGGGAGGGCGGCAATGCATAAGCATTGCCGAAATATTAAACTTACACAAACACACGAACACAATCGAAGCTACGCTCAGAGAGCAGTAGTCGGAACAGCTTATAGGCTGAAACGGGAGGACGGCAATGCATAAGCATTGCCGAAATATTAAATGCACACACTCACATACGCAACCAACCGAAAGCCACGCTCAGAGAGCAGCTTTCGGAATAGCTTGTAGGCTAAAGCGGGAGGGCGGCAATGCATAAGCATTGCCGAAAACGAAACCAAGAACTGCGCTCAGAGTATACGATCGGATCGTGAGCGGGAGAGTGACGGCCGAGAGAGCGTTGCTGTGCGTGTATGGGTGACCTTTGATGGGTGTGAGAACGCCGCTTAACATGTGTGGGTGTATCAGCGGCAAATTGAGGGATAGTTTGACAGCCACTGGGAAATTGTTAAGAGCGGTATAATTTGAATAAAATCAAATTAAATTTATATATTTACAACAAAAAGTGGTGAATTAGTTGGGAGACATTATCATTCATTTATATATATTTTACATTTATATTTTCAGTATGTATTATTAGTTTATATTTATTTATATTTTCTTATATTTATTCAATGTAGCCATGTATCTCATTTAATTACTCAGTTATGTTTAGTTTATTATATTATATTAGGGAAACTTGTTATTTACTCTTAAGTATAAAAAGGGAGATGCATGGTGGATAAAAGTGGCTGCGGCGGCGGAAATTACGGGGCCAGCGCGAGACCAGGAGAGAGCCGAAAAGGAGACGCCGTTAGCAACCAAGGCTGGGAGTTCAGCAGACCAACAGGCGACGCATGCAAGGTGAAAGAATTTCACCATGCATAGCAACAAGAAAGCTATGCTGGATGAGCGGCAGAGAAAGCCGATCAAAAGGAAATGAACGATGGAAAGTATTCAAGATAAAACGAAAACTGATGGAAAAGTACCCGTAACTGGTCAGAAGTTCACCACGCGTCCTGATTGGGTCAAGATGCCTATAAATACGCACTGCTGAGACCAGAGGGATAACTAGTGCGTGAGTGAAAGTTATGAAAAGCGAAGTACCAAGTGAAGAAACCAAAAGTGAAGTCTATAAGCGAAGTTAAAAATCAAGTAAAATCAGCAGAAAAGAGCGACATCCTGCGAGATCAGTAGAAGTGAGTCCTTGGGGGAATCGGCGATCAAGCAAAGGGTAACTACAAGCAGCGAATTAAAGACTAGGAGTTATTCCTAGCATCAAAGAAAAGACTAGGAGTTATTCCAAGCACCAAAGACAAGACTAGGAGTTATTCCTAGCACTAATAAAAAGACTAGGAGTATTCCTAGCGTCAGCAGAAAGGACTAGGAGTCTGCCGAAAAACAGGACGAAAAAGGATCGTTACAACATATAGAGGTTTTTTGCCACGTTTTCTGTAAGTCGCGCAGTTATGAAGGAAGGTACCACTCACGTAACAATTTTCATATGAATTTTTAAAAAAACCTTAAGACTTCATACTTTTATATAAATAAATAGACATTGCCGATATTAAATGTATTAAATCATATGAATGTGAGATATTTACTTTTAATTCATTTAATAGTCAACTCATCAGAAGACTCAAGAGAAACCACCCACTTGATCTCCCATTCTGTAACCAACTAAAGATGGCGTCAGTCGTAAGCGCCTGGCTCCAATATTATTTCTGTCAATCTTAATTCTCAAACAATTTGTTCATTGTCTAACGACAGAATACAAATACA